>JALPQI010021134.1:0-21511 GCA_025490895.1 Thaumatotibia leucotreta
AATAGCAACTTAACGAGAAAGATGAGCGCTCGTAATTTCTCCATGAATATTTATCGCATATTAAATTATCAGTGACATTGTGATCGCAAACGCCAATATCGGGAGTGTTGAAAGATCAGCCTATATACTCGTAATATGATATTTTCCTCAATGGGGTACTGGGAAATAATTTGTATAATGACTTGCTGGACACACAAAGGGATACAATGAACCGTATTGGGATTAATGATATTTTTCCAAGAGATTTTTTTTCTGATAGCTTTCAGTTGGGCCTTTCTTTGTCTCGCTATGACACATTGTAATATTTCGGGATCATTATGTAGCGTTTCTGTAGTATATAGTATTATCTTTCACGAAACTTACTACTTTTACTTGTTTAGGGTATGAATTGGAATGTAATTTTTTATCAACTTTACTAGGATTCTGGCCTCGAAGATCTCAAGGAATATTTATTTTATTTTAGAGAAAAAATGTAAGTTACGGAAAACGTTTCACTGAAACCAAATTTCACACTGGACACAAAACGGGGTCTTACTTTTACTGCTAAAAATACGTTGTTTACGCTTGTCACTCATTTCTATTCGCTACATCGCCATTCTTAAAGGGTCGATACGAAATGTATGACCTTGGAAGCAAAAGTATAAATAACTCCAAATACGAGGTGACTAATTAGTCTCCGACACAACAGAGTCTCCCAAGTAATGTTATGGTTGGAATTGGTTTCACGCAATTGCATAATCAATGTTTGGCAGCATGAAATAATGAACTACAGTGTGAATTCTTGATAGCATTTTTGATGAAGATGTTTGTAACGGTGAAATGGCGTTGAAAAAAAAGGAGCTGTACCTACTTTCCTACGTTAGATAATCAGAAAGTTTTGGAGACTTATTTGTTTTTTTTGTCTAATACGAACACGAAAGGCCTGACATTTCGGGATTGGAGAGAATTTCCACGTCACCCGTATCAAAAAGTATTTTTCGTAAAGGAGCTTTTCACATCTAATCATCATAGGTACTTGGATGCGGTGACTAATTAGAATTATGTCTTGTATTTAATAGCTCTGCTTTACAAATGCACATGGATACCCACTAACCCAGTCATGTAACCATATTCTCGAAATAAACGAATGCGGATGTTTTAGATGTAGGTAACTAATAATAGTTCAGTATCTGCGTATTGTTCCTGATGCGCACGTTGCAGACTCATTAATTTATTCGCCCTAAATTAAGCCGATTGCATTAATCTCCTGCATGATTAACATCGTCGCTACTGGTACGGTACAGTTGAAACGGCATTTTGATGACGGAAATACACTCCAGCCGTTAGTGGGTCAAGCACTATTTCTGTATCTGTTGTGTTGTGCGCAGCATACATCAAATGTTTATGACCGAACGATACGATTTTGATGCCCTTAATTACTATGAAACCGATGCAGCTTTACGCGTCTGCCGTGCTGAAATACTTTGATTCGAAAGCTCTGCCTCAAAAGCTATCGAAAATTTATAGAAACGTTATTACCTAGCACTGCTACTTGTTTAAAAATTTGCTCCCCAAAGTTGCCCTCTTAAATATGTCAACTTTTTTGGCTTATGTTCAACTTTCAATGTGTAATGCTATCTGAAAAAACCGTCTTAATATACTCGCATTTTGTTACCCAAATCTAACGCATTTTGCTTATTTTTCCCTAAGTTGAACACTATGTCAATATTCTCAACATGCCAATGTGTCTGCATTATTAAATCCCTTGAAACACCCATGAGTCATTAGGTGATTGAAACCCGATCGATAACTCGAGCACCACTATCAGACGTTTATATTTAGACTATGTCAAACTTCCTTTAATCGATAGATCAGCAATGCCAATTCAAATCACTCGAGCCATAATTCGTCGATATTTACGAAGGCGTACTGAAGCGACCGTCTCTGTCTTGTGTACGGCTCTGTTCTACATTAACGCGTTTCTTTTCTCATTCTGCAGTTTGGAGCCGGGCCAAGCGAGTTTCCAAGTGTTCGGCCCCGCGGGCTGTAGTTTTCCGAGTCAGCCCGTCGAGTCCGGTGCTCCTCCGACGACCAGGAGCGCGGGAGAACCAGACCGGCCCTTTGCAAGCTTCGCAACCCCACACTCTCCACCATTCACAAGCTGCTTCGGCGTCCGCAATCCTAACACGTTCAAACGGCTTCACCGACCCGACCGTCAAGGACGACAGCTTCGGCGAGGCCACTTTCCTAGATTTCGAAAACATTGCCGCTAACCTCGAAAGAAAGCAGTCGACCTTGGATGAGATCGAGCAGGAAGTGAACAAAGTCCAGATTGCACTAGACGAGGACAGTCGTGCCTTGGAGAACTTGGATGACGAGCGGCAGCAGGAAGGTGACAATTGGAGTCTGAATGTCTCTTGTGACAGTGGCGTGTATAATCGTGCATCTTCCAGAGACTCCGGCCCGCATTCAGGTCAGTATTTCATCATATGTTAATCCAAGCTTTGCTCATGCTGTATGAGGTCATATTGGTTTATTTTTACGCTCCGAAGTTTAGCGTAATCGGTGACTTATTTAGCAAGCGGAGCAATCAAAACTAATAGCAACAGTGTCATAAAGTATATGTGAGCGTGTTCCAGCCAGCGCCGGCTTGCATTAACTTTCGTTTGTTTATGTTTGTGCTTGATAATTTTAGATTTGGGAATACGCCGTTATGAATATAGGGACGGTTTTGAGAATAAACACTTTGTGTAACCTTGCTCGTGCCTCGGGCCCTAGTATTTGGGTCAATGTAAAGAGCGTTCCGTTTGACAACATTTCGTTTGTCATACTTCAGGTGTTTTGTTACTTTCTGCGCCATTCCATTTATGTTCTGTCATAAAGAAGAGATTCACTATAAACACCGTTTTAATCGTTTCTTTTTCTAAATTCTAGGCGAAGAACTAGGTATAATCGAGAGTCAAGAGATCAAAGAAAACCACGCAACGAACAGCAGCAGCAACGACTGGTCTCCATCGTCTATCGAGCAGGGTCTGATCACGATGGACAGACAGCGCAAATCTACGGAGACCGAGGGGCTCAGTCCCGAAAGGAGTGACGATGAGAGAGAACAGACCGGGTTTAACTTGGGGCTCGTCAAGAGCAACAGTGTTGTGGCCCGCGCCAGCATGTGGCAGCAGTTGCAGCAGCAAGCGAAAGGTGAGTTATACTCGACTTTATGCGGATTGTAATAAGGGCCACAAAGGGTCGGTTAACTGTGTTGGCTTTTTTATTGTTGGCTGTGCAGTAAGTGCCAAAATATATTCAACTAGTAATCCATTTTAGTGGCAACCGCCTCTGTGGTACCTTTTAAAAATTTGATAGATTTGTGGATAAAAGCAACAAAGAAATGCATTATTTACATTACAATACTCGCGAGTAGAATATGCGCGGTCATGTTTTAGCAATAAAAAAGTACCTTTGCTTACGTATACGTATGAATTTTGTCTTAAAACTGAGACTGTTATAAAATCTCAAAATGGTGCATTCTTTTTAACCAACGAGACTTCGATATTTTTTTGAGCTTTTAGTAAATAATCGGTACTTAGCCGTGGAAATGTGAATTTTCATCATTTATTTTTCCCCTAAAATCCCCTGTATTGATTTAGAAGTGCGGTCGGTCTTATAAACGACCTTTCATTCAATCATTGTCTGTCAACCTCCGACATCTTGGGTACAATGAAGTTTATGTAGTACCTATATCAATTTGAATAGAATTTTCCAAGTGTCTTTCAAGGAACAGAATGGCATTTGTTTTCCCATTATACCGTAGAACAAAAGAAATTTATTCTCTTCTCTCCAAACAAATTGATTTAAATTCCACGGACAAGGGTCACTGGCTATACTAGATATAAAACTATGGATTGGATCTTGCTCAATCCCTTTGTATTAGGGAGATTTATCAATTGTATTCTAAATTGAATTGTTCCTTATCTTATAGTAAGAATTATTATTTGGCTAATAATGCTAATATTATGTTTCTCCGTTGCACAAATTGTGGCCTTTCGAGCACGTCATCTGCTTAAGGTGGGTTTACACCAAACGAGCGAATGCTAATTTTATCCCCACTCTACGAAATTCGGTCGTTACACAAAACGTAATTCGTCGAAATTCGTTTGTAGAGTAGAGGATAGAAGAAGCTTTCGCTCGTTTGGCATAAACCTTTAGGTAGTTTATTTTTATGATATTTTATCCGAGCATCCACAAAGTAGATATGCGGTCGTACGGTGTCAAAAAATGTATTCGTTGTTGTTTTAAATTTCAGGAACACCAAAAGCGTTGATCCGTCACAGCCGATCCAAAAACATGGACGGCTCTGTCTCCGATCGGTTCAAAACGCAGCCCATCTCTTTCTCACCCACTCAGTCGCCCCCCGACCCTCCGAAGGAACAACCTCCTCTCTCTCAGTCCAAAAGTACCGCCAACGTGTTGGACAGAGACGAAGATGGTAAGCATTCAGAACTATTGCTATTAATATTTCCGTTTCTTGATAGATTCTTAGAGCAGAAGTATTTGTTTCTTTTTTATTACTTTATAGTAGATGTACTTTAATTGAATCAGTTTGTGAAGTCAATTTTTTTATGATTGGCATGTAAATTGCATTCGTTTCAAAAAAATCCGAACAAAATATGCTTCTTTTCTTTTGATTGTCGGCTGTTTCTTTTTTGCATGTCCTCGACTACTCTACTATGTGTATGTCCCGGGCTCTATCGTAAACACAAATGCACAATGTAATGTAAATACGCACACACTCACCGGTGGCAGCTAAGTTAGACGAGGACGACCCAGCAAAGATGTCGCTCATGGAGAAAATGAAGATGTTCAACTCGAAGTTGACTCACAAACCTCCCGTGGCCGGGTTACCACGGCCGAAGGAAGAACGAGTACCGCGGACATCACGGCTGAAGACTATGCCGGTATTAGCCAGCCAAGTTCAAGAGGCCATGGAGCAAAACGAAAGACTGACGAAATCTTTCACACACAACGAAGTCCCGCGTAATCCAGACTTCGCGTTGAAAATGGAACTGTTCCGATCGGCAAGCGCGAAGAATACGTCGCTAGAATATCTCATGAGGCAGAACGCAAAGTTTAGGAGCTTAGGTCTGATTTTGTTATTTTTTCGTTTGGTTCGTTGTTTTGCTTGAGTCGCTGCGTTGTTTGGGTACCTACTAATCCTCGAGTTGTTTAGATGGAGGTAAGTTGATAACCCTAGTTGCACGAGGTGCCTGATTTTCTAACGATTGCGACGGAGTTTTTAGACGCTAGTTTACAGGTGTTAAGCGGTTAATTTGAGGGATGTAATTATATACTAATAGCACTATATTTTTCTTCTGGTCTTATAATAATATTTGATATATGACACTGCTTTCACCTAATCCGCATGGTAAACCTAGTATTTAGTCATATTAAAAACTGAACAGTGTATATATCACCTTTTAACAACCACTGTATACTTGAAATTTTATTTTGAGCTAGCGTTAGTCATGCTTACTAAATCGGTTAGTCATTCTCCTTCAATAACTTTCATATTTTCTTGATTTTGCCATAAAGTATAACATTGTACATAAACAACTTCGCTGCACATATTTTAGAGTGATGTTTTGTTTGTTAACGATTATCCATAGATTGTACAGTCAAAACAAAAGTGCCCATTGAAAATTCATATTTACGTATAGGGCATGTAAAAGATCTTTGGGTATCTCGGGTATCTTTTTGAGCTAGTTTGGCGACTATGTGACGTACCTTCTCGTAATTCGTAATACAAGTTATTCGTCATGTAAGATTTTTTTCGCTCTATTCGCGCTAACTTCATATTTCGTATCTGATACATACCCTTACAACAAAAGATGTGTTGATCTCTCTAAACACAAATTCATTATCGTATTTCAATTTGGAAAAAAGTAGTAGTATAAAAAATATTGTTATTTTCTTGCTATACATGCTATTCTGCTAAGATTGTTGTTCTCACTGTATGCCACTTAATCCGAGTCAGAATAGAACATGATCACTGATCCCTTAAACTGATCATCGCCAGTTACTCTTGTTGAAATATCGCCGCTATACTTACTTGCAACACTCACTTGGGCTATTTTTTTTTCAAAGGGCTGACTTTTTTGTAACATGGGTATTTTTCATACGATTTCTACTCAGAATCGTGAGGTCTTTCGATCCTAATATCACAAAAATGTTGTCCCAAAACTTCATACATTTTCCGAACTTTCTATTCCGTTACCGCCATATAAAATGGATGAAAAATGGTAGCGGAATGGAATAAAAACCTTGACAGAGCATTTTTCTCCTACTGATCTCTGAGTTGAAACCATATTAAAAGATCCAAATCTAAAAAAGTAGGGGATAACTTTGAAAAAAATGGCTCACTTGATGAAAATAAAAGACAATTCAGAGTGAAAGAAAGGTGACACAGATATCCATGCTATTAAAACCAAGATGACCAATCATATCTGCATCAATGCACAATTATAACCTCAATGAATTTGATTAGAGGTTAATTTGTTTTGGCAACGTTTCAGACCTCGACGACGATTCGCC
Source organism: Thaumatotibia leucotreta (assembly GCA_025490895.1). Lineage (NCBI taxonomy): Eukaryota > Metazoa > Arthropoda > Insecta > Lepidoptera > Tortricidae > Thaumatotibia > Thaumatotibia leucotreta. The sequence continues at coordinate 6,568 of JALPQI010021134.1, forward strand.
AGCCGAACGAGCTCAGAGAATGATCACCCCGGAAGTGAGGGGCATTCTGAAGGCTGGGACGACCGTCGTGCCGAAACCTAAGACCTTGGCGAAGGGAGAAAGTTCTGAGGTGAGCTTTTTTTTTTTTTTTTTTTTATGTTGGCACAACAAAGTGGCTCCACTCCACCTGATCACCTGATCGTAAGTGAAAAGTAAAGCCCAAATCGCGGCGGCAACGAACAGGAGACATTTGACAGTGTTCCGGAATTGTGGCTTCAAGACTCAAACCCTCAAAAAATTTTGTACATTTGGATCACGTGTTAGATACCTATTGATAAAAATTTATAGGGTGTTAGAGTCAATGATGCTGAGCACCATTGAGTCTAGTCCACCACATTTACCAAAATGTCCCAAAATGTTTGAAAGAAACGTTCCTTTTTGATACCAGATACCTATACATTTTTGATAACAAAAAGGAACGTTTCATACAAACATTTTGTGGTGAATCTTGATCAAATGATCAGCATCATTGACTCTACCAGCCTACCAATTTTAGTCAAAATCGAATATGTGATCAAATGTATTTTTTTTAGATTTGCACTTATCATCATCATCATCATCAGCCTATGATAGTCCACTGCTGGACGTAGGCCTCTCACATAACTATGCGTATAGAAGCATTAGGAGGTAAATGCCCATAATCGCCACGCTGGGCAATTATGGGCATTACTGTGTCCGCTATGATGACGCTGCTGCCCATCATCAATCTTTTGTCAAATAATATAATAGTAAATTTGCACTTATACTGTTGATGTTATGCCAGTCCAATTTTTAAATATGGAGTCTTTCTGAGTTTTAAGCGTTCAAATTTTCAAGGGCCTGTTTTACCATCCCAGAAATTTATCTGTGCGATAAACGTTAGCTGTCCTTATCGCTTATATGCCTGGGGAAAAGAATATTGATAAATTTATCTCACGGATATATTTATCCGGAGATCGGCTTAGCCGAGATGCCATTCTACAATCGTATACGATAAGCGATAAGTAATAAATGTATGTGAATTTACAGATTCGAACGAAAAACCATGTGACCATTTCCATACATTATTATGGACACGGGACTCAAAGCCTATAGCATACGATTTCAGAATGGCATCTTGCCTAGGCCTGCTGTGGGTCAGTGATCAGAACTATGGGTCCAAATCTTGGCAAGGTAACATAAATAACACAAAAGAGCACTTACAGCCATAAAAAATATAGAATCCATGTATTGTAAATATACTTTAAATAGTTTCAGGCATTTATTAACCAACAAGGATACAAAAATAATCAACATTTTGTATTTCAAATTTAACATATTTATTAACTTGTTGTATTTTCGATTACAAAACTTAGTATCCTTCAGGATATGAGATTACAAAAATAAAGAACATAATATAAAGCTTTTCATTATTAAAAAATAAAATTGAGCAATCAAAAATGTGATTAAACTATCTAATTTGGTTACAATTACGATATTTTTGTAAATGTAATTTTACAAAAATATCGTAGCTTTTAAAATAACCATTCTTGTCTGCCGTCGACACACAATTTGTTCGAACATTCACATTCAAAACAAGTTTCTAGTCCCGTGGAAGACGCTGATTATTTGCACGACGCTCTAAATAGCGTTTTACAAATTTTTCGGCCAAAATTGGATTGGAATTTCGGTATTAGAATGTTAGAAACAATTAAATATGAAACTAATTTGCCAATCCTCTGTAGTAATATGTAATCTTTAAAAGGGATTTAAAGTTTTGCACGCATAGCTCCGATCACTGTTGATACGTAACTTGTACTGTCAACAAATCAAAATATAGTACTCGTAAGTAACTATAAGTGATTTGCATTGAATGAGTGAAGAAGTGATGAATGCCTTTCAAATTTGTATAACGGTATGAGATACGAGAATTCTAAGTAGTGACGGTGTTATCTACCATAAGTGGATCACTTATCGCCTTTTTCCCTATCAGACCTACGGTACACTCTCACAGCAATAGTAACCAAGTGTTCTTCTCAATTTCAGGGTCTAAAGGATGAAGGCATCGACAGTTCTTCCGATGACGAATCCTCCGCATCCAGTGTGTCATCCTCAGAAAAAAGCTGCTCATGCTCAGAAAGCTCTGATGAGATCCCCGGCCCAAAGCCCAGACGTTTCCAGCGCAAAAACAACAAACTCAAATCCTCCAGAACCGATTCTGACCTCACGAAAGTCCTTCAAGAACCTTTCCCAAGAAAAATACAGGTTCCAGCGAACGACGCTAGAAAAATACAGCTACCAGGAGCGAATGAACTCAAAGAGCGTTTATCTCAAATGAACACGGAAGCTAAACCGCTACTTGGGAAGCTTGGTAGGAAACCTTCCGAAGAAGTCAAGAGCGAAGATGAAAACAAAAGATACAGCAGATTCGTGAAGAAAATCGAGGAACCGATACAGCTAGGTAAATTGAGGCGGCCGGAGAACAAAATGACCAGTCCGTTGAAGATGGATCAGAAACCGCCACAGGTGTTGAAGATTTCGGCTTTAAATCAGGAGGCGAAGAATAAATTCTTTGGCTTGGAGCCGAAGAAAGAGAAGAGTATTGACGAGTTGACGGCGGCGGTTCGAAAATACATTCCACCTGTAAGTATTTTGGAAAAACATTAGTGCAATATCGCGTAACTAACACATGCAGATAAAGTTTAGATTCCATAGAAGTATGTTTGAAATAAGAGTCTTATTGACATGTGTTAGATACGCAGTATGGCACTATCCCGGACGATAATGTATAAAGGGACAGAAACGTAGACAAATGTATACGTGTTTAAAAATACGCGGATATATATGCGGTTTTTAAATAGATAGAGTGATTCAATAGGAAGGTTTTAGTGTCAGTAGGTATTATTTATACCCGTCCCGGGACCGCACCGGGGTATATTGCGTGGCCACAAAATAGCGCATTACCGTTCCCAGTTTGGTTTTGGGATACAGGATAGTTGAGAATAGACAACCTAGGAGGAAATATTAACTCTTCTAAAACTTTCAAAAATCCTCTAAGGAAATATTCTTAGGTATAGATAGTTCTACGAGAGTCGATACCACAACACGAATCAACATGTTGTGTAAACACAACGGGAATATGAAATTAATGTTGAGTGAAATCTGTAAGATAGTCCAAAAAGTTGGTTCAAGGGATTTGCTTCAATATTTTGACACAAGTCATATTAAGTACCTACTATTAACGTTTACTATCTTATCTCCTCTACCCAAGGGTTGTCTGGAAGAGATCGCTCTTTAGCGATAAGACCTCCTTTTGTTAACCTCTTTCAAATATGTACTTTTATTATTTGTTTTGTATTTTTCTTTGAGGTGCAATAAAGAGTTATTGTATTGTATTGTATTGTAAGTCATTCATTCACTACATTTTTTGCAATTAGTACTTTATTTAGTCGTGTCTGTAATCACGTAATCAGTCTCCTCAACTCTGGTGAAATTATCTGTACAATAGGTTATTTCAGGGATACATTTAACCCCACAGGTGAGCAAATCCATGTCGGTGCACACCATCGAGCTGACGGGGTCGGGCAGCGACGGCGAGAGCAGCGGCGGCCGCGAGGTGCGACACATCAACACCAGGGGGCGCTGCAGGTCAGTAGAGACTGTTATTATGTTGGCTCATTACCTATGAAATTGGCGTTTCTAGGTGCTTAGCCAAGTTGCCAATCGCTAACGCTTAACCCTTAAATGCATGGTGTACGATGACCAAAACGTAGTTGGTGTTTGAAAACTAGATATGTATTTTGCGTTCTTAAGGTTAAGTTTGCAAGGAAATTTAATGAACTTTCAAACTTATTACTGATTCGTTGGCGTAACTGTATTAAAAAAAAACTTACATGTGTTTATAAGCAAGATGGCGGAAATTTGTTTTCGTTGCGTGCGTTTAGCGGTTTTTAATCAGCTTCTTTTCTTTCTTCTTTAACCAAGTAAGAAATATTTTTTTATTGGAATTTTATAATTGATACCATAACTATTTTACAATTACTGAATTTAATATACTTTTCAATCTAAAAGTAAATAATATTTGCATATTTTATCATGCACGATTTTGCCAAAAATGTATAATGTATGATGTATCGAAATTTTGAGTAGGACTACAAATTCCACCCAAAATATGTCCACAGATTTTTTTTTCAATTTTCTCGTGCTTGCGACGCCATTAGTAAATCATGCATAGGGTTAATTGTCAATCGTAAACGAAAGGTAGCTAACTGTCTTTGTCGCACTAATATGAAAAAGTGACAGAGAGGGAAAACTACGATACGCTACTAAGCGTTAGCGATTGACAACTTGGCAAAGCATCCTGGTCTTAAACTTTAGTTGGTCCGTTCGTTAAACAATGTGTAGGAGAGAGAGATATTTACTACAATTTTGTCGAAGGAGGAGGATTTTGTTACATGCAGTAAAAGTGGCTACATCTTTTTTGACTAAAATAGGCTACGTCAGCCACCAGAGCTCACGATCGCCGCTCTCACTAGCTAGAAACTTTCCAATCGCCATGGTCGAATCAGGTCAGGACATGATTGTGAGGGAAGTTTCCTAGTAATCGAACTATGTTGACTCTGTCAAGTGCGACAATTTCGAAACCCAAATGCCAGTAGCCATAGTGAATCTTAAATGGTATAACAATGTCCTCACGATGTTGTCTGATGATGCCTAGTGTCCGTGTACGCTATCCGCCTCGGTTCTGTGCCAATCTAACCCAGAACCGAGCCACAGATTTTGTAATATCATCAGCCCAGGGAATTATAGTTGCCGATTTCTAAGAATGATCATTTGACAGTTTAGAAATGAGCCTTATATATTTGACGTTAAGACTACCGGAAAAATGGTGAGTCTTACCCTCATATTAATAAGGATTAATCTATAACTGTCAAAAGTTCATTCTTAGAAATCGGCAACTATAGTGGACATATAACGATCTTTTTCCTAGTGGCCAGTTCCAGTAGAAAACAACATTGTAAACAAATATGACTTTCATTAGCATTGGTTGTCTTCGACGCATATCGTGAAATACGTTCGTATACCTATTTATTTTTACATTAATACTGATAAAAATCAATAATTAAAAAAATATTCATATATGTGTTTACCCAAGATTGCCGTGTGGTGACGGCAGTAAGAATACATTTGTCACCACCCCGATTCTTCCCGCGGGTGTCGTAAGAGCCCACTAAGGGATTGAAGTGTCACTCATCCTTTGATACAAGATTGATGATGGGCAGCAGCGTCATCATAGTGGACACATTACTGCGATCGCCAATCCGTTTGCCCAGCGTGGCGATTATGGGAATGTACCTCCTAATGCATCTATACGCATAGTTAATAGGAGAGGCCTGCGTCCAGCAGTGGACTGAGATAGGCTGATGAAGTGAAGAAGTGAAGTTTACCCAAGGTTTCAGGTTTTAAGTTGAATGTATTGATTTAAACTTTCACGATTATCACTCATATTTTAAAGACAAACGGGTCTTAATCGCGTAAACTTACGTTTAATTATATCCTGACGTTTCGGGCATGACGTTACACCCGTGGTCGCAGGCAGACTGGCGAGAGCCGTGCCTGCGACCACGGGTGTAACGTCATGCCCGAAACGTCAGGATATAATTAAACGTAAGTTTACGCGATTAAGACCCGTTTGTCTTTAAGTTGAATGTGTTCTAAAAGTGCGGAATAATGCAAGTAGTTAAGTTTGTTTACATTTTCTTCGTTTTCTACTAGCGCTCGGAATAGTAAACTATGGATGCATAAATAAACCTGAAGTAATAGTTACAGTCACGACCTAAATTACACGTTGGGATACCTCCAGCGCATGACTAACCGTTTTGAAACATCTGTGATGTAACTATTTAATGTCTTTAGTCAACGGAAATGAGTGATTATTATTTTATAAATCTTCTTGAGAAAACGCTTAAAATTTTGATGTTATAATTTAGTCATTCGATTTCGAATCTCCAAGGTCTCCAATTTTCAGCGCAGGCAAACTAGATGATGAATTGTGATACTAAAATTATATTATTTCACGTGGGTTACTCACGTTTTAAGTCGAAAAATGCTCGACATGTTTCGATCCATATAATTATGGGGCTTCGTCGCGCAGCCATGGCGATTGGCTCTTGAAAAAGCTCCTCGTATACGGAGTGAAATATAATTTTAGTATGAATGAGTCTCACGAGAGTTTTGTAAATTGTTGTAGTTGTAAATGTAAGAGAAGTCGGACTAGAGCCACCTATGTCCGACAACTGTCTTCGAATAACTGTTTATTATATGTACTGTACAACTCTGTTGTATTAGGTGTGATTGGCAAAAAAGTACAGCTCAAAATATCTGAGTCTTTACTGTTATTTTTAGAATACTATTCACCAATAATACAACGCCAATATTGTGTATACTCCTCCTCCTTGCGACGAATCCCCAATATTATACATGATGGATACATGTGTTTTTGGTTTTTCTGTCAACCATACTTTGCCACCAATACTGCACACTGATAACGATCACTACTTATGGCGTATGAGGCAAACGGACATACGATTACATAGTTTTGCTGTACTGGATACATAGCTGTACGAGGGTTTTTAATATAATGTGTTCAACTAGTTATTTCAACTCAGTATCCAAAATCACGTTGCCGTGTGGTGATGGCAGTAACAATACATTTATCACCACCCCAACTTCTGCGGGTGTCGTAAGAGTCGACTAAAGGGTTTAAGTGTCATTGGCAGCAGCGTCATCATAGTGGACACAATACTGCGATCGCCAATCCGCTTGCCTAGCGTAGCGATTATGGGCATTTACCTTCTAATGCTTCTATAGGCATTTACCTTCTAATGCTTCTATAGGCATAGTTAAAAGGAGAGGCCTACGTCCAGTGGTGGACTATCATAGGCTGATGTTGATCCAAAATCAACCAAATTAGTAAGGTTACTAATTAAAAAATACTGACACATGCTACCTACTCTACTTAATCTACCTACAAACGATGTCTTACCGATTTGGTCACTGCAAAAATAATGATCGAAAAATACCTACTATCCGCATTACTTACTCACAGACTACGCTACTAGACACCGAATATGAAATATCCATGAATTACCAACACTTAATCAGCTCACAGACTTTATTTACTACGACTACTCAATCACAACGTAAGCCATGTAGCACACATTTCTGCATGCAGTAACTAAAGGCACAGTAATAATGTCTTCTGCCCCAATATTATGTCATTTTAATGACTAGAGATATTAAAAAGTATTAATTTTAACGTGGCCACAAATTGCTCACGACTGGGATGAGTGGAAATCCATAGGGGAGGCCTGCAGCAGTGGGGCACTCTAGTCTAGAGGCTACATAATAATTTTAACGTTGTCTGTGATATCCTATATTAACACCGCTTTTATGGGTCTGCATAGAATATTATAACACTGCTGTATATTTTTATTTTTTAAGTGCCTTGATCGGACAATGGGAGTATATATTTCCTATATTATTTTTAAATTTATATAATATTATCTGACTTAAAGGGCCAATTCCAACGAAATTTTTGGTCTGACTCATGTTTGAAAAATCAGACAGCTAAATAATTATTCTTAATATTTTCTTGAGTTACCGCGAGGATTATACATGAAATAAAACTATGAATTATTCTTGTTAAGCTGTCGTAAAATAATATGTTATAACAAAGTTCATAATTGGTTCTTACAATCCTCGGTTCTACATAAACTACTATAAAGATACCGGTTCGTGAGATACTGTAAGGTGTAAGTGAATTCAGTAACAGAGAAGAGAAAATAAATACAGCCGCCATCAAATATATCGGCGTGCTCACAAATATCTGAGCAGACCTCTATTGTCATGACGTTAGAGCGCTATTCAGATATTTTTGAGGACCTTGGTCGCTTCGATATATCTGATGGCGAATGAACGAGAGCATAACTAATTAAATACATGTATATGGGATGGGCCGCTAGTTATAAGACAACTAGCGGCCCATCCTCCATCTATTTGACGAGATCTGTGTACAAATGTGCATCAACCTAACGTTAAGTATACGTAAATCATGTCCAAGTCAGCAAACTACCCACGTCACATAAAACATCACCATATCTGGCTCGGACTCTTTCCCGTCACTTCCTTTTAAAACAAACTGGTCGCTGGAATAGCTTAACCCCTTTACCGCCTACTTAAAAGCAATTGCTGTATATTAATTCACCACTTTTTTATATTGATTGCACGTTCATACTCGGTGTAGGTATGACGTTTTTTCATATCGTTCGATATCTAGGCAATTTATCTAGACATGATTATAGACTAGTTTTTTCTACGTTTGTAGTAAATGAAATCGTGTCGTCGGGTTTTAATCAAACAGTTTGAATTTTTATGTCGCTTTTACTGATCAAGTTGTTGATTAAAATTAAAACAGGCTTAATCGTATAAATAGTAGGTAGTGTGTAGTGTGTAACAAATCAAAAATATCTAATAATTTAAATTAATTTGTTTTGTACAACAAAAACATTAACATTTCTGTTCTTAGTTCTTTTCGCTTTATGAATATGTATCGGAGACCGTTTATTACATAAATTTAGTAGTAGTTTTAGTACACACTCTTGCATATATCAAGTAAATTCTAAAAAATACAGTGATATTATACAAAGGCGAGCCTATCTCTTAAGAGTTCTCTTCCAGCTAACTTTTGAATAACCAAGTGGAGACTGGTAACGGTATATGCATATTTTACTCTCTTTAAAAAAAACATAACTATGCACGAATTAGTACATGACAAGATTTGTTTCAAATACGCGTTTAGTTGGCTTAAAACAATGCAACTCATTTACATTACTGCACTTTGTTCACATACTAGCACTAATTGCAATAAAGACAATTAGGGTCTGTGTGCTACATTTAAACATGGAACGCGGCGAGATAATATCAAATTAACCTTGACAATCATTTATTCTATGGACTATTTTGTATACCTTCCTGTGATACAGATATTCCTAAAAAAATCAACATTTTATATCATGGTAAGGTCAATTAAGGCTTGTGATGTGGGTGCTAATCCGCCATATATTGAACCTTTACTTACACAGATGATTGTGAGTAAAAATAATGGAAACTTTGCCATACACCACCTCGTCAGTTAAAGGTTAATAGAAAATTATGTGTTTATACTTAAATATACAACTAGAACTCCCATAATAAGGAATAAGTATTTTTTTGATATTAGACGAGTCAATGGGAATGCGCCAATGAATGAATTAGTCTCAACAGCCCTCTCTGTTACAAAGTATATTTTATCACCATTTCACTAAACCGGTTTATTCCTAACCCACCACGCAGCCTTAGATTGCCGATACCATAGCTTGTTAGGAACGTATGGTATCTGATGCCACGACTATTTGCTTAATACGAGGTTTTGCGCTGTGTCGCGAATTACAGTGTTTTGCTGTATCGCAAGCATCGCAGCGAAGATCGTATGATATGCAGTTCTGAGACTCGTGAAGGTCTAATGGTTGGTGTTAGATAGGATTCTGATATTTATTTTGTTCTGTGAAATAATACGTGACTTCCCATTGCAATGAAAACGATTTACTTGTATCGCCTTATACTGTCGCTATCAGATATATGGGAGCCGTTAAGCTGCTCAATAATATCTGACCGCACCGATATGATGGCGACTATACCCATCATATTTTCCCGGTTACGGAAAAATAAGAGTTAGTCGTTTGAACATTTTCAGACGGTAGTCCTTTACTCTGTAATAGTTTCCACATAGGCCGTGTGGAAAAGGCAGTAAGAATACATTTGTGACCACTCCAACTCTTCCCGTGGGTGTCGTAAAAGTCGATTAAGGGATTAAAGTGTTCAGTTGTTTATTACAAGGTTGATGATGGGCAGCAGCTTCATCATTGTGAACACACTACTGCGATTGGCAATCCTCTTGTAGTACGGTCAAATCGTACATAATTTTACCCTAAACTCGCAAATCAAGTAGTATCGCTGCATTTTTGGCATGTTATTTAGACACCACTGGGCAGTATAAAACCACATTTTGCAAGCAAAAAAAAGTTGTGCTAGTTGGGTAGTACGTGAAAAACTGCGAAATTTATGGCCATTTTTTAGTTTCTGTTTTTTATTTAAAAAACCTTACGTTTTTTGATGGCATATGTTATTGAACATTTAAAGACTAATAAATTTCCAACATGTTGAGCTAACATGCATTACCGTAGGTCTTATAGTTTCAGAGATTCGAGACTTTAAAAAGTACTCCTTTTTGTAAACTAGATAAAATTTTGTGTTTTGCTAACATTTTCGGCTTAATATCGCCTAACTTAATTATGCTACGAAAAACATGCCATAATGACCTTATAGCGCACTTAATATTCTTTAATTTAAGGGTAAAATTAGGTCAGTGAACTTTGTAGTTGAAAGTATAAACGCGAAATTCATAAGGCAGGAGGCCCGCTATCTAAGTTTTTCACGCCTCACCTAATTATGCTACGAAAAACATGCCATAATGACCTTATAGCGCACTTAATATTCTTTCGTTAAAGGGTAAAATCATGTCAGCAAACTTAGTAATTGAAAATAAAAACGCGTAATTCAAAAGGCAGTAGGCCCGCTATCTAAGTTTTTCATACAAATCGCAAGTCGAGTTGCAAAGCTGCAATTTTGGTATATTATAAAGGCCTTGTAGATATATACGAAAATGCATATTAAAAGAAAAACAAAATAATAGTTTGGGCATAGGCCGTAAAAAACGGAAAAAAAATCGGACTTTTTTTAGTTTTTGACGTTTAACTAAAAATTTATTATCTTTTTGATACTAATTGCTATAAAACTAAGAAAGAACATTAAATTTGAAAGGATTTGAGCTACGTTGCATCACCGTAAGTTATATACATTTTGAGATACGACATTTCATAAAGTGCCCTTTTATCAAAAATTAAACAAATTTTAGGTTACGTTAAAGCTATTCACTAAATATTGGCAAAACGTTTGCGCTAAGAAAAAAAAAGTAATTGTAGATAACAACTACATTAAATTTGGAACAAATTGAGCTGATAACAATTACTGTAAGTCTTATAGTTGGGGGTATACGAGGCTTCAAAACATGCATTTATTTTCTTAACTTAATAAAGGGCACATTTTGAAATGTCGTATCTCTAAATCTATATAATTTAGGGTAATGCAAGGTAGCTCAAATCCTTTCAAATTTAATATTCTTTTTAAGTTTTGTAGCAATTAGTATCAAAAAGATAATATTTTCTTCATTAAACGTCAAAAAGGAAAAGAAGTCCAATCATTTTTCAGTTTTTTTCGTCTTATGCCGAAATTCCTTTTTTGTATTTCTTGTAATATACATTTTTGTACGTCCTTATAGGGCCTATATAATATACTAAAATTGCAGCTTTGCAACACGACTTGCGATTTGTATGAAAAACTTAGATAGCGGGCCTACTGCCTTTTGAATTACGCGTTTTTATTTTCAATTACAAAGTTTGCTGACATGATTTTACCCTTTAACGAAAGAATATTAAGTGCGCTATAAGGTCATTATGGCATGTTTTTCGTAGCATAATTAGGTGAGGCGATATTAAGCCGAAATCGTTAGGAAAACTCAAAATAGCGTTAGTTTACAAAAAAGAGTACTTTTAAGAAGTCGCAAATCTCTAAAACTATAAGACCTACGGTAATACATGTTAGCTCAACTTGTTGGAAATTTATTAATCTTTAAACGCTTTCTAACATATAATGTCAAAACACGTAAGGTTTTTTTAATAAAAATCAGAAACTGAAAAATGACCGTAAATTTCGCAGTTTTTCACGTACTACGTAACTAGCACAACTTTTTTTTGCTTGCAAAATGTGGTTTTATAGTGCCCTATGGTGTCTAAACAACATACCAAAAATGCAGCTTTACTATATGTTTTGCGAGTTTAATGTACGATTTGACCGTACTATTGCCCAGCGTGGCGATTATGAGCATTTACCTCCTAGTGCGTTCATAAGCGTAGTTATTAAGAGAGGCCTACCAGCAGTGAACTGATATAGGCTGATGATATAGTATCCACAATCCTATCAAGTTTCATTACGAGGTTAAACCTGCCGGTAGTCGGTCGTGTCCATCAGCATTTGTTCCACTTTCTGACGTAGTTACTGATGAAGATAGACGCGATATTCATTCACCGGCAATTTGATTTCCATATCGATTTCAACATGCATTAGAGTGCATGTGCAATGCGTGTAGGCACGTGATGTGCGTAGTCATCGTTCGTTTTAAAATACGTAAAATGTCTTCCAATATTTTTGCTTACCAATTTTGTGAATAACAGCTAAATCACTACATAGTATTAAATAAAGTCACTTTTTCTGTCCCTATGTCCCTTTGTACGCTTAAATCTTTAAAACTACGCAACGGATTTTGATTAGATTTTTAATAGGTAGAGTAATTCAAGAGGAAGGTTTTTATGTAGGTATAGTACCCGTGAGAAACATAATCATGCACGAATTAGTGGGGCGGGTCGCTAGTGTACAAATAAAATAATTTCATTGTCAATTTTCAAAGCCATAATTCTAAAGATATTAAAATTGTGCCGCTATGTGAATGGCGGTTTTCACGGAAAATGTAAAATTTCATCTTGGAATCCTTAAACTTCTAATAAAACCAATATTTAAACTTCATTAACATTAGAGCTTTTTCATCACACTTGCTGTCTAAGCGCGCCATTGCTTGCGTGCGTAGCGGGAGTAATAGAAAAGTGAAATTCCCTAAGGACTAGTTGGATGCTATTTTGCAATAATGTGTCAACCCACATCAATTTGTCAATTAAAACTCAATTCTATAAATTACTAATTAAAGTTGAGTTTTTATTGCAAAATGGATGTGGGTTGACTCATTATTGCAAAACGGCATCCAGTTAATAGAAATGTCACAAAAACATTGTATGCATCACGGTCTGTAAGCGGAATACTAACTCGAGTCATTAAAAGCCCTCTGCCTACGGCGTCGGGCTTCTAACACTCTCGTTGGTAATTCCGTACTTACCTCCCTTGATGCACAATGTACTATTAATTTTATGTGTAATTTATACTATTCTAAAGTGTTTGTTGTGATTCCTATTTGAATAAAGAAACGTTTGACTTAAGTCAAACAGGGGCCTACTAACAACTTGCCTCCTTATTCATAAACGTTTGCTAACTTAACAAGCCGCTAATAATTGTTTGTCTGTTTTGCTCTTTTGGACACATTGTTAAGACCGAAAGGGACAAACAATTATTAGCGGCTTGTTAAGTTAGCAAACGTTTATGAATAAGGGGGTTAGTACTTTACTCCAGGGATCGGATACCGGTTTTTGCTCCATACAAAAGAACGGTTCGAATTCCGTTCTTTTTCGTTCTTCGGTTTATAATTTTTTTGTTTATGGAGTAATTGAAAAATATGATGTTAATAGTTAATGTTAATGTTGAATACTACATAAAGAGTGTAAAACATTTTAAAATATTGAGCTATTTCGAGGTTTTTCTAAAAAACCGGTTCCGATCCCTGCTTTACTCTACCTAAACGGCTACCCCACTTTCTGAGGCATTATGTCTGCAGCTTTTCCATGAAGTCATCGCAGGTCAAGGAAAGTTATCAATTACTAGATAGCAAGCAACTCTGGAAATCGGGCCCGGTGGCGCGGTAAATCTGACCCACTTTGGGACCATTTCTTTTGTGGCGAAACCACTAAGTCTAGAGTCGTGCATAATCGCTAGTTTGTTTACTAATGCTGGTGAAATTATTACGAGTAATCGGCTGTTTTCTATCCTTGTAACTGCGGTTCGTTTGGTTACAAGTTATTAATTTTCTTTTAATATATTGAATGTAACAAAAATAGTGGTCATCTGTTTAAGGGCACATTCAGAATCTTTGTTTTATGTGATGAAGGTAGACAACTGAGCTCTCAGACCACCTGATGGAAAGCAGGCACTGAGGCCCGTGGACATGGACATAGCGATCAGAAAATCGCCTATGCGCTGCTTACCCTGAGGACTTAGATGGATTGCCTTTATCTGTGCCAGTAATTACACCGGCTATCTTACCCCCAAACCGAAACACAGCAGTGCAAACTGCTATTTAGCGGCAGGTTAACGGGTAAGACGGTGGTAGCTATCCGGGCGGACCCTGCACGAGGTCCTACCACTACCAAAAAGTCTTATTCTGATTAGAAAAAATATGATTTTTTTTCGACACTTTTTTTGTTTTTTCCCTCCATTGAAAATGAAAATTTCTTCTCATCATCAAATGTCCATAAGCTATAAATTTTATTGTAAACATATTTTCTCAAACATGCAATGAAATGTTGTCATTATGTTCGTCATAATAGGCTTTAAAATAAGACGTTGCAGGCGGATGACCTCGAGATAATAGTAAAGGATTTTCATACGAATTTAACGGCCTAGGCCGGTAATATATTTTTAAAACATGGCGTCGGTTTTCATGAACAGGCTAAACAGCTAAATTCTGTTTTTTTGATTGTCATATTTTTTATTTCATTGCATATGTTTGAGAAAAGCACAATACATGCCTCGCCGTGAAATGGGCATACCGCCTTCGTATCACTGTCCGGCCTCACTACGTTCGGCCGTCCATACCTACTCAGCCGATAAGCCCATCTTTCCCAGCGTCTGCAGTGATGTAGGTACTGTTTCTCGTACTCTTTTCTAATCACTCTAATCAGAATACATTACTGAACGGCTTCACGGATCACCACTATTTTCGCTACATCCTTTATTGACTGCGTGATAAGTTAAATTTTTGTAGCTGTGAGTGTAAAATCGTTCGAAAATACTTGTATTGCGCGTAAACTACTGTAAGGAGATAAGAAAATGTGACTGTAAGTTTTACTAA
>JALPQI010021135.1:0-20760 GCA_025490895.1 Thaumatotibia leucotreta
TCGCTTCGCTAAAATGTTCTTTTTTCTTACGTAAGTTGTAGGGACGGAACTATACTAAGGAATGTGATAGTGATAAAACTGTCATTCCTTAGCATAGGTACCTAGTTCTTCCCTGTAACTTAAGTTAGAACTCATAGGTTTTACCCGAGCCTTAAACAAAAACGGATTAAGGGTGGATTGGACCAAACCTTCTGTTACTGTTACATAATTCGATAGCAGCAAAACTTTGTTACGTAGGAAGTTGCTTTTAATCTGTTGAGGTATTCCTCAACATATTCCCTTTGACTTCTCATTCCCCCTCCACTAATCATTCGTGCAACTGGTCTAAATTAATCAAAAAATCTGAGTTCATAATGCCTCCTCAAATTCATTATTTCCTAGTTCCATGGCCATGATCTAAGATACACGCTAACGAAGCGTCGGATGTGATTGAAAATCATCGCAGAGGAATGATGTTCTACACGGAAGCCACTATAAATCATCGACGGTAGCCCATACATCAATAAGGTCGATTATTTGATAACTCAACACAAAACACGGTCACTTGAATAACGGCTATATGTTGTTATAGAAGTTTGAGCATTGTCCAAGATAAATATTATAAAATTATTATATTGTGAGTAAGGAGAGTTACAATTATAACATACAGGTTAGCCAAAAATAAGTGCATACGCATTCCCATTGTCAGTGATGTTTGGGGACTCAGAATAGGCCTACTAGGAGGTTTTTGAAAGTTCCAGAATGTTCATCAAAAATTTTAAATTACATAAAATAGTTCTAGGTCCTACTATTAAATACCTACTATTTCACTACATGTGGTAGTTTACTTCTGAAATTATATTATTTCCAATATAAAAACCCTAGGGAGCTTTTTTGCGTGCCAAAACTTCACTGGCTATAGGAATATTATTACTTATTTTTAACAATTTCAATATGAAAATAAAAGGTTTTAATTGGGACTTAAGAATAATAATTTCAATGGAGCTGATTAATAAAATATACAATATAGCCATCAGCTCAAATCTTAATCGTAAGTACTCAACAAAAATGTATGTGCCTACAGTTCATGAGTACAATAACAATTTCCGGAGGTTACCATTATCCTGTAGGGTTGGCATTATGATTAAAGGACAGTACCTCGCGGAGACATAGATTATCCATCCCTCTTTTATTAATATAGTTAATCAAAAACGGGCATATGATTAGTACAACTGTATGTCATCAGTTGCACTAATCATAAATATGCTAATTCTAAGTACTAACGCAGCGGCGCGATATAGTTATAGAATATTCATACTCGTGTTTATACGAATATGTAAGATTTGTTGTGTTATGTAAAAAAAGTAGTAATTGTATTCTTATGCAAATTATCTGTATTTAAGTTACAATAATTATGCAGAACTATTTTAGTTCATCTAAGCAAATTAGTGGCGAAGTAACCGATATTATCACTAAAACCATAAACGAACGAATCACACAATATTTAAATACAAATTTCCGCATAAAAAATAGAGTTGTGGCCATAAAAATCATCGCGATTCGTAGAAACGTATTTTAGGACCATAAAAAGCGTCAATTACTTGATTATAGATTGAGTTGATAACTGGCAGGTGATCAGTGATCACGACCATCGGTCGATCAATGAAATTCGTTACAAATTCGACCATTTAGTTACACCTCGTTGAGTCAAGGACTCTGAGACTCATTTCGTGCACAATAAAAAGGTTAAAAAAACATGAAACAAATTAACCGATTGAACCTGTTCTGTGAGGACCCCTGAAGAGCGGGTTCTGTTAAACTGAACTAATTTATACCCACCTGTATCATAAACAATATAAGAGGCAGCGATACGGGATGTTTTGGAGGCATGTAATATTTTTATTGGCTAAGAACAGAGGACCGGCGCAGTAAAGAGATGTTAACTCTTAATATTAATTTTAAAAGCGCGAATCGTTGTGGTTGTTTTGTTTGAACGACCGACAGCCAATATTGTTTGTAGCGGGAAATCCGAGTTATTTATTGAGTTGTTCTATCAAATTATAATTATTACTGAGCACACGATTGTTATTATAACTATCGTTAATCTAGTTTAAATAGCAGGAGGGTATTAACTTGCCTGTGGAAATCAATGTAGTGTTGTACCAGGAGCTCAAAACATTAGCAGAACAACGAACGGAATGACGTTTACTCCACCGACAAGAGCCAAACTCTTAGATAGAAGAAGAAGAAGTGGAAATCAAAACTAAAAACCCACCTACATGTCAGTTAGACACAACCCATTTAGTACTTTCATTACAGTGACATCTTAAATTAAGTTCTTAAACGGAAATTGTTACATCCAATCTCATTGCGATATAAAACATGAGAACAAAAAATTCAAATGTTTGAAATTCACGTGGCGCTTGCAAATTAGAGTTCTTAGATTCGGTTGCACCATCTACTTAACTAATTGATGTTATATCTGACGCAACGCATAATAAGTACATAAATTAGTTTCCGTTATTGAAAGGCCTTATTCGGCTATACAGTTGCCGCCACACAATATTCCATTTCGCCTGCCAGTGGGGGGTTCGACGGCTTCAATCGTAGCTACAATTAATCACAGACCAGCAGTGTCATCCGGCACCGGCAAACCAAAACATTCCCCCACCAATTCTGACTCATAATACAGAATCAGCTTATCTACTTGATAGTTCCAACATACTCGTACATACGCCTTTTCTACACCGAAAGGAATAATTCGTAATCAGAATAAAACAATTTCACAGTTGTTTTCTTTTTTTCTATCTCACTCACACTTCCTTAGTTAGAAAAGGACCTGGGCTTCATCGATATAAGTACCTACTGAATTAGAATGGATCGTGGAATAAATGCGCCACGAATTTATGGTACAATATTTTTTACGTGTTTTATACGCGCGATAAACGTTATGTAGCAAACCACACCCGAATTGAGATGGTAATCAGACAGTTTCTGATGAAAATTTGAAATAAATTGACACATTTGGGGCAAGTTTATTGCCGATAAATTATCCGATTTATATGGTACTTATTCTGGTGGAGCATGTTGATTATTTATATGTAACACATTCTAATTTATTGTAACACCAACGGTAATGATATTTTTTTTTGTATTTCGGCCTGTTTTTGCCAATAGGAGATTCAATAAAAGGTAGTATCTTAATAATTTGTACTAAATAATGCATTTATCATATATTATTTTAATGTATTTTAGACATTCTGATGAGGATTTGTAATGAAAACGAAATTTTTGCACTTATTCATGTGAAGTTTTTTTTTTAATAAACGTAATATTTGTACATATTAAAACATGGCTATTTTTTGGAGTTTAGAGAGTTAAAGTATTTGTTCTACAGACTAAAATATCTGTTAAATTACACAATATCTACTATATCTACATTCTACAAATTTTATCTGGTTTAGGAATAAAATAACTGTTTGATTTGGTAAATTAAATAGATAGTTAAATGCATCGCATACCTATTCATCTAGTTTTATACTAGTAGGTATGAAACTAGGATTGAAGAATTCTACCAGACTTGGGTAGATCAAGCAGTTTAATTTGCATATAAAAAATACAAATAATAAATTTAGAGAAATCATTATTTACTGAAGAATAATCTCGAGTCTTAGTTAAATCAGGCTTCGATTAAAAAATAATAAAGCTCGCAGCACGCCACAAGTGAGGCATGATCTAATTATGACTAAATTAAGCTTGCCAAATCGATAATAACGTAATCACTAAAGAAGGTTCAAAATTATCCTAAAATATTTGAGATCATTTGTTATGTTTTCGACTGCTCGCGGTGAGACGAATTTTAATGAATAATTCAGATCGAAATTATTGCTTTTCTTTTATAACTAACTATAAAGAAGCATGTTACAAAAATGGTGAATTACTATTAAAATATATTATCAAATAGCTGCAATTTTTTAAGTAAATTTATATTACGTTTTGAGCATTTACTTTACATGTATTCATAAAACAATTAGACGACACGTACACGTTACACAGAGGCCGTGTGGTGACGGCAGTAAGAATACATTTGTCACCACCCCAACTCATCCTGCGGGTGTCGTAAGAGTCGACTAAAGGATTGAAGTGTCACTAACCATTATTTGATAAAAGATTGATGATGGGCAGCAGCTTCATCATACTGGACACATTACTACGATCGCCAATCCGCTTGTCCTCCACCTTGGCGATTATGGGAATTTACCTTCTAATGCGTCGTATAGTTAATAGGAGAGGCCTACGTCCAGCAGTGGACTATCATAGGCTGATGATGTATGTATGTATACAACAATTTGAATTCGCAGAGATAAAGAACAAAGTTTATGTTACTGAAAAAAATAAATCTATGTTACGTGTTTAAGTAAAGTTTATTTTATTTAACATCAGCAGGCCTAGCGAAGATGCTATTCTGCAATCGTATACGATAAGCGATAAGTAATAAATGTATGAGAATGACAGATTCGAACAAAAAGTCATCGTATAACTACGATCGCGGAATGGCATCATGACTAGGCCGGTTTTAGCTAACTAAAGTATTTTTTATTTCAAAATTTGAGCACAGGGAAAGGTACAGTCAAGGGCATTAATATATATACACTTCTTCATACTGATCCCTTACAAATGTGTTTATATATTAATGCACTTGACTGTACGTTACAAGCACTTAATATATAATAGCAAGAACACATGCACATTTTCCTAATTGATAGCACCTGGGCAATTTTAAATAATAATCTCATGTCATGTTTACCATTATAATCAGACAAGATTAAACGCGCTGTGTTAAAACCTATGTTCGTACACAAAGGGTGGTCCTGGTATGTGTAAAATGCACGAGTTGCTAGAGTTTAAGAGGAAATGGGAGCTGCCCTTTTCCACATATCGGTCTATTACTGCAAATACCTGTTATTTGCACAAATCAGGTTTTAATTATCATGATAATTAAATTCATTTTAGAATACATATCCAAATTTATGTATTATTGACATTAGAGAGTATACATCTCTAGTTTAATTTAATATTTGAGATTACTTTACTGTGATGTCATGTTTAAATAGGTATTGGCTGTTGTCTTTTATATAATAAGAATAGTTGCTTTGTGATTGTTACTAAATTGTTAATTTTCTATTTTATTATTATTGTTAAAATCATGACGATTAGAGACCTTTTACATCTCTAAATCTTAATTTCTCTTTATTCTGACAACTAGAGGACCTTTACATCTCTAGTAGTATAGATATAGATACTTAATAATATTGTGAACTTGTACAATAATAATTATTTTTGTTTAATGTTTAAATTATTATGATCCTTTATTTATTTCTCTCTTTTATAAAAATGTCTATAATAATCTTTTTTTTTAATGTAATACATTCTTTGCATGTTATTTTAATAAGATGTATTATTATACTGTTTTGAAAAAATAAGTCCACCTGAGTTTCTCACTGGTTCTTCTCAGGAACGGCGTAGGGTTTGAACCAGTAGTAGATTTTTTTCTCCCTCTTGATAATGTCAGACGATTCGAAAGTGCTTATTAATAAGCTTACTTGAATAAAGAATAGTTTGACTTTGACTTTGAATAACATAATGCATGCACATAGCTGGTATTTGCAGTAATAACAAGAAATACGTATTCAATTTATACTTTCGTGAGACATAATAGCTATAAATATGACCCCGCTTTCTTGCCTCGCGATAATGGAGACCTAGGCTCTCGAATCATGTCGCGCGGAGTGACTAAATACACGTGAGTTTTACAGTTTTATTATATTTTTAAACAACTTCGCCTATTTTCTCCGTAAATACTAATATTTCAGTATTTTTATCAAATCAAATCCTCTGTTACGATCGTGTCCGTATATTTAACTAAAACCATTAAAAAAATACGAAAATGGCAAAAAATGCATTGTCTGAACACCAATATAAAACCTGGCTATTTTTTCAGGCTCGTAAAAAAATTCCGTATAAGTAGAAGTAAAGTATATTCAAAAATGGTAAAAAGTGTCGACCTAAGACTTATTCTTTCTAAAATATATTTTAAAATAAAAATATAATTTATGATCGGTCTAGTTTTGGAGAAAGAAACGGGGTACTACTAAACCATGTTTTCTCCAATTTTACTTAGGTATTATCAGGCCAAGTTCCATTTGTCCCTTTCTTAGTTGTATCGGAACCCTAGACGAAGAGACAGCAATAGTCTATTCAGTTAGGTATAAATGCTTCCAGCTCCCATTTCCCCTTAAGGCCTAGCATAATATGAGCGGTCATAAGGAAACCTGAGCCGCAGCCAATCAAAGACGTAAAACGGGATTTTATTGTGTGCAGTGTTCCGTGGCAAGTTTATTGTACGGACTTGTGACGGTAGCAATTACTCAGCTCTCGTATAAACGCGGCTTTAGCTTTACAAAATAGTGTTTGGTTTATGTCCTGTTCATATATTGCTGTGTGGGAATCCTTTTAATCTCAACAAATAAAGGTTTATAATTGTTAGGCGCTAATAAAACATATTATTTTATATTTTTGAAAACTATATTTCCACTCTTTTAAACTAAGTAATTACAAATTTTGGGTTACTAATCCGAATAGCGCTTGTGGTTAGGTGCGAGGTATTTTTTGTACTAACTTGAAATGTTACAGTTTTGATAGCTGTCATTCTGACAGATGTCATCTTTATGTACCGTCTCGTACATATTCCCAACCACAAAGGTTTATAAACTTAAACTAAGTAAGTTAAGTTTTAACTATCTTAACTATCTATTGGAAGAACACACACCTTATATATGCTTGTTCTTACAATCGACCCTTTAGGTGTCCTTATGGACAGTGCTCTGACTTTTCCATCTATCCCAGGAAATACCTCTAATACTCTGGCCATGGGCCACCTCAAGGGTGTTACATTGTCATCCTTAACAATAACTAGAGTACCTATTTTAATATTTTCACATTCTTTACGCCATTTTGGCCTATTCTGCAATTGAACGAGGTACTGTTTGTGCCACTGTTTCCAGAAGCACTGAACCATGCGGTTACATTGGTCCCAAAACTTGACACGACTTATAGGTTCGTTAATACAATCCCTTTCAGGGTAAGTTGTAAGAGGGGCGCCTGTCAAGAAATGGGCAGGAGTAAGATAAGCAGTTTCGTTAACGTCTGTTGTAGGTAAAGCAGTAATAGGGCGTGAATTTAAAATTCCTTCAATTTGAATGATCACGGAGTTTAATTCCTCATAGGTTAGGACAGCTTCACCTACAACTCGCTTTAAATGATATTTAACAGATTTTATTCCGGCCTCCCACAATGAACCAAACACTGGCGAATAGCTTGGTATGAATTTAAATGTGATACCTTGATCAGCAGCAAAGTACTCCACAGCGCTTTGGTGGCTTGTGGCAGACTGTAACTGGTACAAGAAATTTAATTTATTTTGAGCCCCTTTAAAGGTGCTGGCATTATCGCAATAAATAACAGTAGGTTTATTTCTACGCGATATGAATCGCTTTAATGCGTTTAAAAAACATTCAGTTGTTAGGTCGGTGACCAACTCAATATGCAGAGCTTTGGTTATGAAACATACAAATAGCAAAATATATGCCTTTTTTATGACAGGTTTTCTTACTCTTAACATTTTTACATTATAGGGTCCTCCAAAATCGCATCCCGTTTTTTCAAATACTCTACATGGGGTTATCCTGTCATACGGTAGAGAACCCATCAGCTGTTCTGCATTCCTTGCCTTTAACTTAAAGCAAATTATACATTTATTTATTACGCACTTAACTTCTCTAATTCCATTTACAATATGGTACTTTAAATTTAAATCTGACAAGACAAGCTTGGGTCCGGCATGCAATAAAATCCTATGTTCCTTTGCTATTAAATAATGTACAATCTTACAACCCTTTGGCAATATTATGGGGTGCCTAGTAGCATAAGGAACGTCAGCATGTTGTAATCGCCCTCCCACGCGCATAAGGCGCATATTGTCCAGAAACGGGTTCAACGACCGAAGGTTAGATTTTAAAGGTAATTTTAATTCTAAGTCTTTTCTTTCTTGTGTAAAGAATTGTGATTGTACATACCGGAGAACAATCTTTAAAGCAAAATCCAATTCGTCAGCCGTTAAATTCCCTGTCATTCTGTCTTCTAATCTAAGCTTACAGTTGTTGACAAATCTATACATATAGGCTACAATCCGCTTAATTTTGTCTATATTTGAATAATCTGTAAATATAGGTAAGGGCTCACTTTTTTCAACTACATTTGAAACCCTTAGCTCAGGAACTTCCTTAAGCATTTTATATTTATTTGTAGGTAAAAAGTCAGTTGTTTTTAAAGACTCAGGCCCATAGAACCATAGGTCGTTACCTTGTAATAGATGTGGGTCAACGCCCCTTGACAAAAGGTCAGCTGGATTCTGTTCAGTTGGCACATAATACCAAGAAAACTCCTGAGTTGTTTCTTGAATAAATTTAACCCTATTGGCTACATATATATTTAGTTTTAATGGGCTTGTTGCCAACCAAGAAAGTACAACTTGGGAATCTGAGAATAGGTAAACCTTTACTTCAAATCTGTCCTTGATGAGTTGATGAACTCTTTTAACTAACTTTGCTAGCAACAAGGCCGCATTAAGCTCAGCTCTAGGGATACTTAATGGTTTTATTGGATTGACTCTTGACTTGGAGCACAACAGACCAACACTGACACTGTCATCGAAATTTACAACTCGAAGATATAAACAACATCCATGAGCCTTGGAACTGGCATCAGCATATCCAATAATATTTATAGTTTTAGCATTAGATGTATCCAAATTTCTTTTGACAATAATTTGCTTCATTTGATTTAAGCTAGATGCAAACCTTTTGAATCCTTGGTTGAGGTGCTCGGGTAAGGGGGAGTTCCACTGTAATTTTTCTAACCAAGTTTGTTGTAAAAGCAATTTTGCATTGACTATGGCAGGTCCCACGAGACCTAAAGGATCAAAAAGTCTGCTAACGAAGGATAATAATCCTCTTTTTGTGTAGTTATCACAAACCTCCTGCAGAGGGGCAATCATAATGATAGTGTCTGAAGATAAGTCACATTGGATACCTAAAGTTTTTACAATTGGGTCCTTCTCATTGGAAAAGTCCACTACATGTTTGGTTCGCGAGCCAAGCGGTATATCGTCCAACAGGCTACCTACATTTGAGCACCACTTGTGCAATTTAAAATTACCTATTTCTAGCAAGGCTATCAATTGGGTTTTGGCTATTAAAATTTGACTTATGTCATTAGAGACTAAATTAACATCATCAACATATGTGTTATTTAATAAGGCTTCTGCGGCTAGGGGATAAGTGTCTTTATACCTATTTACCAACTCTAAAAGGCATCTGGTGGCAAGAAAGGATGAACTTTTTAAGCCGTAACTCACAGTTTGCAACTGAAGGCATTGTATGTCCGATTGTCTATCTTGTCGCCATAAAATATTTTGTAAAGGTCTGTGAGCAGGAGTTAGCGAAATAGCTCTAAACATTTTTTGTATGTCACAGTTTAAAATAAATTTATATAATCGAAACAAGATCAATATGCCGAATAGGTCATTTTGTAAGATGGGCCCGTTTAATAGAACGTCATTGAGGGATATTTTGGCCAAAGAAGGCATAGAACCATCAAAAACGACCCTCAAAGACGTATCTTTAAAAACAGGATGGTGCGCCAGGAAATAGACTGCATCACCTTCTAAATTATATTCTGAAATATTGACATACTTAGCGTGACCTAGACGCACATATTCGTCTATGAAAGCCTTATATTTTAAATACAGCTCATTATCCTTTTTAAACCGCAGTTCCAAATTTAAAAATCTTTTTAAAGCGCATGATAATGAATCGCCCAAATACAATTCAGAAATATTTTGCTTAAGTGGCAATGCCACTTCAAATTTATTATCTTTTAAGACAACTGTCTCTTGAAACATTGTTTCAGCTAAGTCTTGTTCGGAGGTAGTCTCTGTGTAAGTTTCTGGCACCTTTTCAGTTGTCCAAAATTGGGACACAATATTATCCAGTTTTTCAAAGTTATTATTGTGTGTTGGCTGACCACAGCAAAAATTAGAAACTAAGTGAGGCTCCGAGGCCATACTAGAGTTATTAGTCAGACCTGCTACAATATACCCGAAACGTGTGTTTTGAAGTATCAAACCATTAGGTCCGGCAGGTAGTTGTTCAGGTAAAAGAGCCTTAAAGAAGACATGTGATGCCAATAGTATATCAATCCCTGAAGAAATATCAAAACTGTCATCAGCTAATGTGACATTGGGAGGTATGATAATGTTTTCATTTCGAAGAGAAACTTGTGGCATATTCGTTGTAATATTTTTTACAACATTGCATGTAACTGTAATACTGAAATCCGTTACTATAGAATGAACACTCAATGGAGTTTTACGTGCCTTAAAACTAGGACCTTCACACACACCAGAAATGGGTGATTCATCAGGGAATAATTCACATCCTAACTTCTCTGCTACATCAGAGCGCAAAAAGGTTATCTGACTACATGAATCTAGAAGGCACCGAACAATCATAGGTTTCCCATGTTTATCATATACTCTTGCCTTAATAGTAGGCAAAAGATCAAGATCTTTTCTACTTGTCAATAGACTAATAGATGCTGAAATAGGTTTTTCAGAATTTTCTAGCTGTGACACTGTCGCAGACTGTAGAGGAACTTCCTCATGCAGAATAGTATTATGCTTGCCCTTACAAATAGCACATTTAAAAGTGTAAATACATTTTTGACCAATATGCTCATTTAAGCAAATGTTGCATAATTTATTGGACACAACAAACTGTTTCCTCTTGTGAGGTTCTACCAATTTAAATGTTGAACACTGATGCAATTTGTGAACATTAGACTGACAATACTTACATTTTGTCTTGATTGACTTAACTGGCTTAATGTTATTAGTCGACACTAAACTAGAACGCCGCCCAGTAGGGGCACGTTCTCCCAGCGACTCCAAGGCAGCTGCTCGTTGCTCTAAAAATTTCAAAAAATCATTAAGCTTGGGCAAGTCACTATTGCTCTGATTTTCTAAGTGGTAGGCTCTAAGAGTGTACTGGTCAAGTTTTCTTTGTAAAATTGCAATGATAATTAAATCCCATTGTGAAACTGGGGCATTTAAATTAGTTAAGGCACCTAAATGTTGCCTAGTTTCAGACACTAAGGTCCGTATACATCCAGCGGATGCCTTTTGCATGGGCAGCAAATCTAAAATTGAAAGTATATGATGATTTACTAACTGCTTTTTATTATCATATCTTTGCCTTAGAAGATCTATGGCTATCGGGTAACTGTCAGCTGTTAAGGGTAAATAATTGATTAAGGCCAAAGCCTCTCCACTCAAGTATGTTTTTAAGTAATATAGCTTCTCGCAAGCCTTTAATTTAACATCAGCATCAATGACACTATTAAATAGGGAGATAAAACTTTGGTAGTCACCTACCTCACCATTGAACACCTTCAAACTTATGGGAGGTAACCTAAAAGATGACGCGTTACAACCTCCGGCGGAAGCAAAGGATCTAGAAACCAAGTCGGCCGCGCCTAACGCGTTATTAATTATGCCCGCGTAAAAAGATCTGAGCACGTCATACTTTTCTTCAAAATCTTCTACGCGTTCAGTATCCGCAGGATCTAGCAACAAGATTTCTAGATTCGTTTCCTTATATTCTTCGAAAATCTTTTCCAATCTATCCTTCTTCTGTTGAAAAAGCAAAGGATCCGCGTCACTACCAGTAGAAGTAGCTTCGGTTGTAGCCTTAAATGCCATCATGCGTGTTAATGCCGCCTTTAATTGTCCCCTAGCCGCTCTTAGCCTTTTAAGATCGTCGTCGGCCATTTTGTAATGACAATTCCTTAAACAATGTCAAGCACTTAAATAAATACAATATATGCAACACACAAACGTTAATATCCGACGTATAACGCCAATAAACGGCTAAAAATAACAATTGGTTACCTTGCTGTTTATAAATAAGCAGGAGAATATAATATATTAACTCCAATCACACTTGAAGCCTTTGCAACTTGCAAACAAAAAAGACAACAGCGCAATACAATATAATTGCAACTTGCAATGCAATGTAAACAAATTGCGAACACAAACGAGTTTAGCGCTTAAATCTATGGTTAATTATTAGCTAACACAATAAAGAATAGCCTTTAAAATAAAAATGCACATTAAATCCGATGCCGGTATATCGTAAGCGTAATTACGTGAAGTTCGTCGCGAATGAGAATGAACGATCGGAGATGAGCGGAATGAAGTCGTGACGAGTGCGACGAATGGGCGGGCGCACAGCCGCGACACGAAGTTTGACGCAGATCACCGATGGCGAAGACGTTCCGTTCTTGCAAATATTGCGCAGCGTTACTATCACTTTTTGATGCAGCTAACTTGTACACGATGTCCTTGTTGTAAAATGCGTTTGTATAAAAGGAACGCAATCGAGTGAAGTTGCTATTGGAACTTCTTGAATAGAGAATCGGAAATAGATGCACGGAAACGAGAATGAGTGAATCTCGGATTCAGATTGTCACTGAATGAATAAAAACTGTAGAATGTCTTTTGTGAAGTACCCAATGGGAAATTAAAAAGTTACACCAATGTTTTTTAGCACTAAAATTTCGAGTCACTGTTCGACGAGTACAATTTGTTGTAGTCACTGACTATGAAATAAAACAGTTTATTGCCAGCACAACTTGCACTAAGCATTAAGTTTAAGTTCACTGAACTCCAGTGTGTCCGAACTTCGGCGCACTAAAAAATAATATAACACGCAACTTGCGGTATAGAAGAAAGTAAAAATAATGTTCACTGAACGGCTACACAGAGCGAAAAAATGTTTTTGTCCCGGTGAGCACTGCACTCCGGGATTCTGTAAAAATTGGTGGCAACTTGCCACCTTTATTGGTCACTAGCCACCCGCACTGCAGTTGTTCTAGGTCCCTTAGATATTTTGCAACTTGCAAAAAGTTGAGTACAAAAGTCCTCACACTCGCGCACTGCACAAAACCGTCGACAGTATGGCGTACGTACGGCCCGACCACGTTGTACCGAACACAGTTCAAAGTATATTAGCGCTAAACGGCCTCTCGAAGGACCATTAATATGTTAGGCGCTAATAAAACATATTATTTTATATTTTTGAAAACTATATTTCCACTCTTTTAAACTAAGTAATTACAAATTTTGGGTTACTAATCCGAATAGCGCTTGTGGTTAGGTGCGAGGTATTTTTTGTACTAACTTGAAATGTTACAGTTTTGATAGCTGTCATTCTGACAGATGTCATCTTTATGTACCGTCTCGTACAATAATATTCTGAAATAGCATAGACAATGAGGCAATGAAAATTATAGCAGTTATAAACGTCTGGTAGCGAATCAATACTATACAAACATATTTGACGGTTGTTATTATTATTTTATGAGTAAATAATCTAAACAAAGAAAAACACAAAAGTCTGAAATTCAAGTGCAATTTATTAAAAGTTGCTAGACATTATAAAACAATAACGGATTCTGATAAACCACTACATAATATATATTGAGTATCGAGGATCTATATCTGGATCCCTAACGTTTTTTGACCTATTTTTACATTCACTAACGTTTTATGTCCGAATGATCATTTGTCCTAACGCTCATATGCCATATCTTTAATTTTCCTAATATCGTATGGATGATTTTTGTTTTCCCTAATGCGTTATATCCTAATTATCATTTTCCATATCAATTATTCATCCTAACGTTATATGCAATAATAGTCATGTATCATAATTGTCAGTAAGCCTAATGATCGATAATCCTAATAATCGTATTTCCTAACTCTGTATGGCATATTGCAGTATATATTTTTTTATTCCTTTTACTTAACTATTACTAAATAATTCGCCCTGTTGTCCAAAGAATTTAAGCAAGCAATTCTGACCTGGGAACCGGTCGACGAAGCCCCGCTGCGCGGGGCTTCTATTTCCGCTCTAAGGGATAAAAGGTACCTAACGAACCTATCCAGGTTAAGGTAGGGGATGTTCAGATTATTTCTTTTTTAATGCGGGGGGCTTCGCCCCCCGAGCCCCCCTGGTGGGGGGCTTCGCCCCCCCGTCCCCCCTTTTTTTGGCTTTGTAAGTGTGAGGATGTGTAAACAATTGATTAAAAATACTTAAGTATTTAAAGACTACGCCATTCACTCCGCCCTAGTTTCGAAACCTAACCAATCCACGTCGGTTTTACCCTGGTTTATTACTTGAACATTTAAACGTATTTAACGTATTTTAAACGTGTATGCGCAAAATTAAGTAGGCTAAACAAGTAGTATGCCATGTAACATTATGCCATACATTCTCGGCCAAAAAATTTTAGGACAATCGACGTTATGCGACACGACAGGCACCCTCAAATTTTATTTAGGAGCCAATATCTCTCTAAAATTAAAAAAAAAAATTGTGTAACCATTACCGACATTATGGTGAAATATTGCTAGGTATGGCTATTGATCGCTAGGGCTTCTGTCTCTTAGGACAACAACATTTAGGCTAAATGACATGAGGTGAAACGTTATTAGGGATTTCGAAGAATATGGAAAATAACATTAAGGTTTTTAACAGTTATGGTAAAAAATTATTTGGGCAAGTGAGTTTTAGGACAATCATTACATTATGGAAAATGAGTGTTATTGCAACTGATCGATAGGGCTAATGCCCATTAGTGCAAAACAGTTCGGGCAAGTGATTTTAGGACAAACGATGTTAGGGATCTCGAGGGAGACCCGAGTATCGAGTACCCCATTTTACATTACAAATAAACTTTTAATTGAAAATTGAATCACTACGAAGTAATGTAACATTAGTCTGGAAAGGTTTTTATTAGAAATTTAAGTAATGAAAACTGCTTTAAAGTAAAAATTCCATTCCAGTATTTATAGTGATTTTTGATTTGTAATCAGAAATATGATTTATAACTTCGATCAATAACAAAAAACACGAGAGTTTAATAATATTGGGCATGTCTGTACTTGAATGGCTTGATGTTCTTCAACATTAAAAAAAAAACACAAACATAGGTACCTGAATACAATTTTATTTGAGTTGTTTATATAAATTGTAGGTACATGCAAAATAATACGATTTAGCTGGTTGTGTTATCCTCTTTGTACCAACCCTAAAAGGTAATTTGAAATAAACGAAATAAATGTCTGCTACTGGACAATACTGAAGTATTTACCGGCGGTAATAATGCCTCAAAAGCGACAACCCCATTAAGTTCCTTTGGCAAAAGTTGCTAAAAGGGTGAAAAGCGTTAGATTACAAGATAATCGCGGTAAAGAAATTCGTCAAGGAATATACAGGGAGCTAAAAGTTAACACTTTTCATTTAAAGTTTTCCGTTTCCCTTGCGCCGCAACGTTTAATTTCCGGCACAGAAATTATCAGGAAGAACTAAGTCAGAAAGGCTTTGAAAAGTGAACGACAGTAGCCGACTAGCCTTAACTACCTGTCAACTATAACTTGTGAAACTCGAGTTTTATTAAACTGAGCGGCATTACACGGCAGTTGTTGCAGTTTTTAAACATCACGGTTTGTTGTTATGGTCTGAAGCGGGAGTTTATTATTTAGTGTACAGTTTCATAGCTTGCGGCAGTGCACTTTTATTTCGACGTTCGAAGGCGAGAAACCGAAATTCGGGTGATAATAAACACGAAAATAAATATTTTATTAAAATTGTTTTACTCGTAGGTCCCTCCACTAAGTCATTAAGAGAGTGAAGATAAAAATCTCAGCAGCTTGTAAAGAAATGATTTGTTAATATTATCATCATCATCGGTCTATTATTACAGTCCAGTGCCAATGCATATGGACTTATAAAAATAAAATTCGTAACAAGTGGGTTGGTGATTGCAGCAGTGAATCTACTATGATGACGCTGCTGCCCACCATCAATAAATTAATTGAGTATTTTAACATTTTGCAAAGCCAAATGTGAGTGACTTAATATATCTAGAAAGTAATTCATGCAGTCGCTATTAGCGACTGTCTTTACAGTTCAACCATGGTAGTCATAATAATATAAATGCGCACTTGGATTTGTATAAGTAATATAATTATGATGAGTTGGTAACTAGAAAAGATGACGCCGTTCACAATATAAAGAAAATATCGCAGACGAACATCAACAGCAACTGTGTGTTCGTTTTGTTTACACAGAATTAATGTTTAAAACGAAATGAATTCAATATGTACCTATACAATGCAATCAATTTTTTTTCAATAGCCTGATATTGTGTGTCCCACTGCTGGGTAAAGGCCTCTCCTCTCGTTTTCCTGTCCTCGTGTACATTTATAGATATAATTATTAAAATATTAAAACCCAAGCAAAGCAAACTCGTATTATGTACCTATATTTGAGTCCTGGAGCTAGATCCGAAGGAATTTATTACAGATCATTACGGACGCTCTCACCTACAAGTGCGAAAATAGTCGTAATCCAAAATGGCGCACGATATCTCACAGGAACTAGTTGACTAGATTCAAATAAGCAATTTTCTCCACCATCATGGATAAGCACATCACACTCGTGAGCCATAAACCGCGGCTGAATCCTAAAGTTACCAAGATCTATTCAGATTTGTGTTCGTGAGAAAAAAAACGAAATTACAGTGAATTTCTTGCAATATCCTTATGGAGAGGCAATCCTCTTACGTGGATCGTTCGGCTCAGCCCACATAATTATACTCGTACGTACTACAAAATGACCGCAAATATTAAATAGAAAAAGCAGCTTAGATAGTAAGCAGTTTAATAGTCTGGCTGAAATTTAAGGGGACTATGTTGATTAAATAATATCGATAAACATGCTATATTATATGAAATTTAACCTTGATGTCATTTAGGACAACATTATTAGTTTTAGCTGGAATCCTACTTATTTGCTTGAGGGTCTTGCTTGAAAGTAATTAAAAAAGATTAGTTATTTCCAGAAATCTACGGTGTACTTTATCGTATTTTTTTTTCTTTAATGGTCTGCTTAAATCTATCGTACAACAAATTTTTTTGAAGCATAAATTTTGGAACAATTTAAAATTTTACACTTTCTTTACCTGACAACGTTGCTTACGTAGCAAATCTTGAAATTAAGTGCTTGTAAACGTACGCCAAAGAACGCCCGCACATTACCTAAGTGTAGGAACGTCATTACAGAGAGATTGGAGAGCTCGCGAGCAGGCATTACGAACCAACCTAATGACTATCTTAGATAGAGCAAAACTTTTTCGCTTTGCTGGGACTTGTCTGAGGTTTCGTCTAAATAAGGTCATTACGGGCGATATAGAAAGCGGAGTTTTGACTTTACGTCGAATTTGTAGGAATCATAGGAAGGTTTATGTTGTGGATTAGCCTCGTCACAGTGGATTTCTCGATAGAAAATCTTCGAAATCTTAAGTCAGAAAGAGAAATGATGCTCATGTTTTTTTTGTCATTACTGGAGTGGCAGAGTGGTTTAGGCATCAGCCGCAAAATCTGAGGACGTGGGTTCAAATCGGGTTTGGTAAACCTCGGTGTTTTTGCTTTGGTGTATGACAATATTTAAAGCTTCATTACTCTAGATATGTCCAATACATATTATACACTAGTATTTACATGCTTACTTATGACTAGACGTACTTACGTTAAGTTTCACGTTCCATGAAATTTATAAATTAATGGTTTTGGATGACAAAGTAGAAGTTTAAAGTGGCTTGCTCCGTGTCTTATCAATCTACTGAACTACCAAGCCCGGAGAGCTGGAGATGCAATGCAAACACAACTTTAAAGGCTCTGAAACTAGATTAAGTCAGACATAAAGCGTAGTACACGAATGCGGGTAACACGAGACACTAGCAGACAATGCTGGCTCCCTTATTGCATGCTCTTAAATTGTGGTGCGGTTTCAATGCAAGTGCCAGTGACGTTAAATTATTGTCGCCGTGCAACGTTACACCGCCTATGCCGGCGTACACGTGTGCACCAGGCTTAGGCCCTGTTTGCCAGAGCCTACATAGGTCTATTAAGGCTATTAACGTGGAGTTACGAAAGTTAGGAAACTAGATGACCGTTTTCATAAATTCATTTTTGCTGCGTAGTGGTGGATACATACATAAGACTTCTTCTTCATTCTGGTTGTATACAAACGTCCCATATCATTTGGAAGTCCTTCTTGTAAATTTATGCCAGAGTGCACGGTTCCGTGTTGTCTACATTTATTCAAGGACCTTTTTAACGACTATTCTTCTTTCCGTTATAACCATGACGTTTTTAGTCATATTATGATCTTCGCTCATCCTCATGACATGACCATATTCGCGGATTATATATTTTACTGCGTTCTTTTCTATTCCTTTGTATCAGCGATACTTCAACTCACTACTTGACTCTTACGACACCTAAGGGAAGGATTGGGATAGTGACGAAACGTGTTCTTATTACTTCTTCTCACACGGCTTTACGAACGCATTCGGAGGTAATGACCATTATCACGTAAGCATCAGCAGGGCACATGACAAGCTGTCAATTCCAGTTATTTGTCCACTATAATTACGCTGCTGCATATAATCGTCAATAAATAAATGGTTGGCCGTGTGGTGACGGCAGTAAGAATACACACCCCAACTCTTCTTGCGGGTGGCGTAAGAGCCGACTAAGGGATTGAAGTAGCGCTGACCATTCTTTGACAGATGATTGATGGACATATTACTACGCTAATCCGCTTGCGCAGCGTGGCGATTATGGGCAGTAGGAGAGGCCTAAGTCCAGTGGACTGAGGAAGATTGAAATAAATGGTAAGTGACATTTCAATCCCTTAGTTGATTGTTCCACCCACGGGAGGAGTTGGGGTGGTGACTAATGTATTCATACTGTTTATTCTCACAAAGTTCTGTTAATAAACAAAATATCTACCACAATTCCATGCTTTATCTATTATATTAAAAATAATTTTTAGTTTCACAGCTCCATGTCCAAACCTCACATACGTTACAATGTAAAGATAGCGGCTCGTATACAAACATTGTTACATAACAATATATCGCTAGTAATCGGGTAATTGAAATGTATATTTTATTGATCATTAAATTATAATGTACTGAGTTCTATTGACATGTACCGATCATGATTAATTAGTGCTTGTTATTTATTAAACATGCACTGTTGCTGTTGCAAAATGTCAGATAAACTACGTACAGGATGTTACAAAAAAGTTGGTGGTAATTTTAATCTCGTAAGGCCCAACGTCCTATTTTTAGGACAACAGGATTTACTCACACCGGCCCGTGACGTCATATTTTTCAAAAAAATATGAATTTTATTTTGTAGGTCCCAAAATTAAAAATACAATATCCTTTTTTTAGGACACCGGGCTATTATTTAACTTGTCCTAGAAATAGAATGGGCCTTACGAGGTTAAGAGCTTATTTACACGACTGCCAAAAGGAGAGTATATGTGTTCAGTCCCTATGTATGTTTCATATTTTCTTTAAACGCGCAGATCTTCGCGACTACTTAACCGTTTTTAATAGTGTAAGGTATCATTAGAATCGTCGTGACGTCGCGGGTAACATAGGACATGTGACGTCACGTTAAAAACAATATGGCGGCCAAAAAATTCAATAATATCTAACCAAAAAAAATAAATATGAAAGAAACCTATCGAGTTTGGTATCAAAATGAAGAGCTTCAAACAACGATTACGAATATGTATATAACTTATATGTTTGTTACTTATTCTAGAAAAACCAGATTCATTAAACTACAATTAAAGCGCAAAGAATAATATGTCATCTAAATGCTATGATTTGGGTATCAAATTAAAGCATTTTGTATGCAGATTGTAAATATATATACAAGTTATATGTTTAAGTATATGTCAAAAAGAAAACTCGAAATGTTCTACATCGCACTATTGAAGTTTTTCTTCGAAGCCTAAGACGTGACAGGACTGTCACCGTTGACACATCTTCTTGAAGTGTGTATGAAACAGATACATTGTATGTACGCGCTTGTGGTCAAGAGGTAAAATGCACGGCTGCTACGCAGCGGTCGTGGGTTCAATCCCCGGCTCGTAACCGATGAGCTTTTCAAATAGAACTTATATATACGATATATCGTTTGATATACAGTACCGGACAAAAGTTTAAGTTGAGACTTTCGGGCGATTTTTTTTTTTAAGTGTTAACAGTAAAATTTCAAGAGGAGTTAATATTAATTTCCCATAGAATCTTAACAATTTTATACATTGAATCCGATAACAATTCATAGGCAAGTGAAGTTGTTATATTTTGATAATGACATGACTACCAAAAGCTTCCACAGCTGCCTCAGTTGTCCGAACTTTTCGAAAGTAACGGTTAATTAATAAGAAATAGCTCAAAGATCAGTCATAATCATAATTATATTAGTTGGAAACAAGTGTCGACTTAAATGCTGGAAAAATGATAGCCCAAACAGTCGATTTCGTATCAAAATCGTGGTGCGAACTTGCATGCTTTACGGTGAAGGAAAACATCGTGAGGGAACTTGCATACATCTGCAAAGAACATTTTGTCTAGTACTGTACACAAAGTGCTTTACGGTGAAGGAAAACATCGTGAGGGAACTTTTACATATCTGCGTAAAAATTCAAGAATGTATGAGAAGTTCCCAAC
>JALPQI010021136.1:0-25744 GCA_025490895.1 Thaumatotibia leucotreta
GATATTGTCAAAACTCAATTATGCCGATCGGTAATTCTCAAAATAGTGGCATCGTACCCTGCCGTTAAGTTTTTGAATAGAAAGTATATGAAATATGTATGTTACACATATAATTTTTTTTTACAGATAGACACTAATATTACACATCGAGGCAAAACATTATTTATCTATACATATAATACTTTTTTAGAAAAAAAATTAAGAATACCGTTTTCTACTGTACCCTGCCTTGTCCAAACACGATACTGCTCCAGTTTTAGCTCTTTAGATTATTTAACTACAGTTGTATGATAATGAAACTTGGTTTTCTATAGAAACTTTACTATTACATTATTAAATATGACGTTGCAAACGATGTTTAGATTACTTTTAACATAAATATACACGTTCGAAGTTTGTCCACCGATATTTTCTCTATATCCTGTGCGTTCGCGGTATTGCACCTCACTCACACATAGAAAGTCTTATTGAGAACCTAATAGAAGCAAAACACGTCTTCAGTATGGTTCTAACCGCTGGTGGAGAGGTTTCTGCACGAGGTGCACCTGTTTTGTATCGACAAGTTTTCGAAGTGTGATGTTCGGAGTTTGTAACAGGTATGCACACTTTATCCTGGCATGCTTATTTTAAAATATTAATACGGTTGGTTTCTTACTTATACTATTTTAATGTTCCATTAGGGTATAACTATATATACTAAAATTATGATACTTGTATTATTAACAGTTAAGGAGATAATATCTAGTTAGTCGACTTTTCACTGCACCCTGTGTAACTTTATCCTGCATCACTCTGCAGGGTAAAAGTGACCGTTGACAGGATAAAGCGAAAAAAGCTATTTATATAAAGTTTTTACGAACTTGCGCTATATGCAGGTAATTGCGTATGTATCTTTGAGGGTATCATGTCTTTCTACAGAATTTCATTTTACCGAATATCACTTGCCAACCCACGTTTCGCAGATGATTCACTTGGCATACTAACATTGCCAACTTTCATTTAGTTCCTCTTTCTCTTCTAGTGATAGGCATCTGTAAGTATTCTGTTCTATGATGAGGATGCAATTTCCTCGAAGGTCGGGCTCAGTAAGGCAATCCTTGGAGATCCCTCGTGTGTTGCTTGGCGATCCTGGGCCTGATCACAACATTGGAGTCACCGTTAAACGTCTGATATTTGGACGATGGGGAGGTGATTCCAATATCGTGCTCAATGACGTCCGCAGGCTTTCGCCAATCTTGTGGTCAATAGGCTTACACGTAAATTCTTCGAAGTGCGAGTTTTATGCCTGTAGCCCTGGAGCTCGAAGCTTTAGGCTAAGACGGTGGCTTTGAGGGCTACTTCTGAGTGCTTAGAGCAGCTATGAGCCGTTGGTGCTTCTACGCAACTGCCTTACCAGTACGACGCCGCGCTTAACTTATACTTTAAGCACAGTCTAACTTAGATGTTTCAACAGGAGGCAGTTAAATATGACAATTTGCTTAAGCAAGTCTCAAAGTTCTTTACGAAACGCAGTAGTGCAAAACGACATTCCCTATTCGTTTCTTACCTCCTTTCATGCGTCAGCAGGTATTTTTGCTAAAATCTTGTCTATAATCCTACCTTTCGTGCGGAAGGCTCTGGACGTGTGATCGGTTTGCTCTTTGGGGGAAGCGTATCCGAACAATCCTAATTCTCAAAAGCTATTGGCTGATGTTTTGCGCTCATTTAGCAGCATTCTGGAAGGTGCTAACTAGTGTTGTGGAGGATATCACACGGTTTAAAGCGATGAGGCAGCCCGAATTCTGGACCTGATTCCATGCACTACTGTCGCCACAGCTAGGAAAGGTACTCGATAACGATACATTGAGAATGGGTGGGATCCAAGGTGTGCGAACCCCATCTGTGCATATGCAGAGCGTCAGTAGAGGTGAATGGGCACTACGGACTGAGTTGTTCCCGTTCTGCGGGGCGATCGAGACACCATGTGATTAAGGACTTGGTCTCGGCTCTCGCCGAATGTTCCCTGCATAGCAGCGCTTCAGAACTTAAACCGTACTGATGGCAAGAGGCCGGACGGCTTGACGCTGGTTCCCTGGGCATGAGGCCGCTGCCTGCTTTGGGATGCTAAGTATGGGCAATTGGGCAGTATATTTGGGCCTTCGCTCTGTCGCAGACATTGCAAAGGATGCAGGCGCGGCCTCTGGGAACGCTGCCAAGATCAAATATCTGAAACCAACTTGCAACTTAGAACCAGCTTACGAATCTGTTCCCCGTTCCAGTTCTCACCTTGTCCAAACAAATTCTAAACTGCTGTGCTTTTGCTTGCCGTCGAGCGCGGTAATGCTGCAAGCACGTTTGGGAAGGGTGGCATCCATCAACAATGCAAACAATCCTAAAAACCTGCATTATTTCATAATCACGCACTTTTAGAACACAATTAACTTAAAACCTGCAACCTTGTGTTCACATACAATTTTCCGGATACGATAGGTACAAATACTTAAATATTAGGGCGTAAGATCATAACGGTCGATATATTTTAAGTTTAGGTTTAATAAAGAAGTTAAATTATTAGTGGTAAACTTGTTTTTTTATTTAAGCTCTCTTTAACCTGCCATATTTTCCTACTACCCTGTCTTGTCACTTTCTCCTGTATGTCTAAAATTTCAACTCGCCATAACTTCTATGTTTTTCGGACTAGTTCGTTCCCTTTCGCAAATTTGGTATCGTTGACGAACTCAAAAACATATTAAAATCTGAAAAGCTTAAAAAAAACACTTTATTTTTTTTCATTTACTTTACCCTGCCGATGGCACTTTTATGAGAACAACCCCGATACTGTTGTAGGTGGCTGTTTGTTGTCAAAAACCAAAAAGCTGATACATCGTGTGCAGAATGCATGTGCACGTTTTTGTTTTAACATTCCACCTCGGACTCATGTTACCCCTTATCTAAATAATAATGGATTAATGAATATGGAGTCACGACGTTTATTGCATTTTGCCTGTATGCTTTTTGGTATAGTAAAGACAATGCGGCCACAATATCTGTACGAGAAATTATTTTTTTCACAGAGGCATATTCGAGGAGCTACTCGTTTACTTTGTCCACGGCACAGCACCGCCGCATTTCGTGGCAGCTTTAAATACTCTGCCACGAAGTGCTGGAATAATATACCGCCACCTATCAGGAACTCATTGTCAGTGTATTCGTTTAAGGCAAATTTCAAAAAATACATTTTAGATTTACAGAAAAATTGTTATTACAGGTCTGTGCTATGGATAGGTTAATAAAATTAAAATTAAATATACGAATTTAAGAACGATGTCCTGGTTGCGCCAATCGTCATTGTTTTTTCACGTCACCTTTTGTGAGACAATTACCGTTAGGCACACTCGCAGGCGATACTCGCCCGGCGGTGATAGCTGATAGCTGGGCGAGTATCGCCGTGTCTCTTTTATTTACACGGAAGTGCGTATCTTTTGTTCGTGTTTATAGCCGATAGTTCATAGCTTTGTAGCTCGCGGTGAGACCAGTGCCTTACGGGTCAATAGCTTCAAAGTTTCGCTAAATGTAATTAAGTTAAAAGTATAAACTTAGATTAAATATTTATTATGTGTAGCTTGTAGTTGCGCTCTCTCGGAAGGGTCCCCACGGAAGACCAGCGCCAGGGTCCTCTAGGGTCTCTCGGCATGAAGCTGAGTGTGGACCTTTTCAGTTACGCTTTATGAATGTGTACCACTGTCATTGTAATTAAGTTAAGTTTAAATTAAGCGTTCTGAATAAAGTTATATTCTATTCTTCTATTCTATTCTAAAATGTGCGGAGCATATTTTTGAATACTTTTTAGGGAACCAGTCGTCTGCCTTTTTGATATTTTTGACCCATAATAGCCTTTGTTCAGTGTCCTGTGGCAACCTGTTGGAAATTAAAAACATCGATGCATTTTCTGAGTTGGCTATCAATACATTTATCGATATCACGATCGGTCTCTTAGGTACAGCACTATGCGATACAAATATTTGAATCCCACTATTTATAATTACATTACGAAGGCAAATACGATTGGTTAATTCACAAAACTACACACATGTATCCGGCAACAAATATTGAATAAGATTTTCAGTTACTTTTACCTTAATGAGGTTCGAAATCTTAAAATTCAAGTCAAAACTAAATTACCGGTGAAACGTAATGTCTTTATTTTGTTCATTCAGGTAACCCTGGCGGTTTTTACACCCTGGAACCACACAAGTCATCACTTTTATCACATTCCGTGCACTTATCGAACAGAAATATACATGAAAAGCTTTATTTTAATCACTTTTACTACTTGCGGTTTAGGTGCACCAAACAAAGATCGTTGACAGGCATTGCCGGCGTCACCCACAGATAATAATAGACTCGGTCTATAAATTTATATGTCTATGCTGCACTGTCTCGTGTATCTTGGTATTGGCGGGAACTGGTGGGAGTAACTGTCACTGTCTATGATGTATGGCCGCGGGCCCTATGTGATGTGTGAAGTTATTACCAGTTTTGTGTAGAATACTTGGGCATTGCCGAGCCAGTGTGTTTATTGTGTATTATAGCGATTAGAAGATGAATTCAACAAACACTACAATAGTGATATACTCAGTTTATTTGAATAAAACTCAGTAAGTGATACTGATATATTTAGTAGTAAATTCTTGAATCTATTTTCAGTGACCCATTTCTGGTCTTCTAAATGTCAAAACCAAGGAAACCAAGAATCACCAGAAATGACAGAAGATTTGGAAGATTCGATGTATAAAGATCTTTCCCCAGGGGCGTTCTTTGCTATGACAGAAAATGTGGGGCCGATAGGACCCGACATGGGGCCTGGTATGGGGCCTATGGGACCCGGTATGAAGCCCGGCATGGGACCTGGTATGGGGCCTATGGGACCCGGTATGGGACCTGGTATGGGGTCTATGGGACCCGGTATGAAGCCTGGCATGAGGCCTGGTATGGGGCCTATGAGACCCGGTATGGGGCCTAGTATGGGGCCTATGGGACCCGGTATGAAGCCCGGTCTGGGGCCTGATTTGGGGCGTGGTATGCCACCTGGTATGGGGCCTGCAGGGCCTATTAATGGACCTGAAAGTATGGATGCCGCACAAAAAGGTATATAAACAACTCAAGATATATTTTTTATTTTATTGGAATGTGCACAGTCGACGTCAAAGATATCATTACGGTTCGACCTTAATGTCAAGACAATAAAGTCCTGTAAACATAAATCTGGCACTTTAACCGTAATTTTATCTTCGACATCAACTGTACTAAATACCTTTCAACATTCTGACCTTTATATATCATTGAGTTACACATAATAAAACTACCTACTTAAGTTTTACTCACAATATATTTTTTACTCAATATAAAAAATCTTAGGTCTAAGGTACATATGTTTGTCACTTACTAAGCCTTCTTGGTTTAATTGTAAGTGATTTGTCGCAAATCACACTTTTGCTTCTTAAATTAATTTCAGGTTACGCCCATTTTGACCTATCATTGCTAGACGACATGGCACGACAGGCGAAGGTCCAAGAATACTTCGCCCATGAGCATGGACAGAAAAGTCCTGCCAAAGACGAATCAGAAATGGTTTATAACTTATGTTTCTGCCTGTCATATATTTGGCGACGAGGGTAATTACCAAACACTTTAAATCAACATTGTACATGTGTAAGATGTCCCAAGATATTTGAAGGGCCCACGGAAAGAATATGTCTAATCAATTCAAATTACAGAAGGAAAACCCACCTTACTCTTAACAGAATAAGGTGTGAATTTGCCCTGATTTTTTTACGTACTGGACAAGGTTTTTCCGTGGACCCTTCGTTTATTTATTATTACGAATATTTGTATGTCTTTTTCATCACGGGCCAATAAAACCCCGTCCTTTGATAGGCTTGCGCGGGGATATAGATCCAACATGTAGAGTCCCTTTGAAGAAATTTGCTGTGTTGTACACCTGCTGCAACCCATTCACGGGCACATCAATAGATATCCGTAAACCAGTCCTAGTAGGTGTATAGAGGCTATTGGAGATTATATTGAAAAGACTAATGGGTTATGGTGATGAAGGTTGGATGGATAGGAGATGGAACTATAGAAAAGAGGTAACCTGCCATATAAGGGTGCCTCGAGAAAATTCCGAAAATCACTGGAAGATCTCTCGCACAGAATTAGATTTGGATAGAAGAAACAGATTCATTCATTTGTATGGCGGCCGAGCGTGTCAGATTTTGTACTGAAGTTGTTACTTGCCTATGATTTTAAGTATGTCTCAGGCCCTTGAGTATTCATATTTTTTTGTTGTTGCAATTTTGTGCCCGAAAATTTGGCGCCCGAAAGCTGCAAGCTGCGGTTAAAGACGGACAACTCAGTAGATTTTACTGAGTTCATTTGACACGCTAAGTAGATACGGTTGCTTGATCTATGGTATATATGACATCTGTGATCTCTCGTAATTATATCGTCTTATGTATCTACATTCCCTGAATCCTACTACTATCGAATTACCCCAGCACGGCAAGCACATCATGGGCGCGGGACGACAAAAACTGCGACATAGAGTTTTCTCGAGCTATGTCACGAATTGGTAGCATAACATGCGCGCGAGATAACGCTGACTCGCGATGATCTATCAAAGCGACATAGTTATTTCGCTTGAAAGTCCCACGCGAGATATCCTCAAAATTCGTAGCACAAGTGTACCTTGAGCGATAAAATACATTGCGTTTT
Organism: Thaumatotibia leucotreta; assembly: GCA_025490895.1. Lineage (NCBI taxonomy): Eukaryota > Metazoa > Arthropoda > Insecta > Lepidoptera > Tortricidae > Thaumatotibia > Thaumatotibia leucotreta. The sequence continues at coordinate 6,754 of JALPQI010021136.1, forward strand.
AATGTCAAAATGCGACAGATTGTCTTCGAGGTGTGAAGGTGGCGAGAAAGTCGAGAAACACAAAGTTCGTTACGGATTGCAAATTTAGGCTTTCAGTCGAATTATTATTGCAGCTACGTATGAGCTATGTATTGGTAGTTATGAATAATTCGTTTTAGTATATGCGTTCTAAGGCATTATTTAATGTTTTAATATTAACAAACTTCATTTCATTACCGACCCTACAGTCGATACCGTAAGGTCTGAAGACCCATGAGGTTCAATAGAGAATCAAATGCTAGTAATATTTTCAAAAGTAGCGGTTATAAAGAAGTATTAACGTACCACCAATGCTAATAGCTATTGAATAGAAGTATCTAAGGCCAAGATGCATAATAGTATTAATTGTGACAGCGATGTTCTGTGTAGTATACCGTACAATTACGCAGCTATATTTTACAAGTACAATATAATTAAGAAAAGCGGCATTTGTACACATAATCTATATAAGAAAAGGTAGATCAGCCTCTATTAGTTAACGGCTGCATGGGCAATGTCCTTTCCTTAGCCTATGCGCATAGCCGCATTAGAAGGTTAATGATGTCCACTATGATGATGCTGCTGCCCATCATAGTGGACACACTACTCACACTAACTACCCATTGATAAATAATTAGTCAATGGCACTTCAATCCTTTATCCGATTCTTACGACACCAACGGGAAGAGTTGGGGTGGTGACAAATGTAATTTTACTACCGTCTCCACACGGCTAATAACGCGTATTTTAAACAAATAAAAATATATATAATAAATAATCCAGTATGTATTTATTACGTACAAAAAATGTATTTATTATAATAACATGTATTAAATACTCAATGTAACAAATATTTGTATCGTAAAGAACAATTAGGTAATAATTAAACGCCTGTAATTTCTGCTCTATTGTAGACGATCGTCTGAATTGAATGGACACTTTTATACTTTGCCGCGGAAGTTCGCGTCCACGGCGTTATATTTCTTCCACTATGTGAAATGTGATTTACTAACATAAATTGTAACAACATGAAACCTCATACATATAGTGAAAAAATATCATACACCCATGGGCTCTAACTTCAACGATATGCTTTAAAACCACCCAACCAAACGCAGGCTGCGCCACGAGCTCGGGCGCCAAGCGTACTCTTCTTGTTCACGTAGAGCTACAGAGCGGGACCCAGCAGCCGCCTTCATTGCTGTTGTGGAATCCGATTTGCTGATTGCGAACCTTTTTCTTCAGTTTGCGCCATATCTTTAAACAGTATGAATATATAAATACCATGCTTTATTGACAGCTCCGCAAAGATAACCTGCAGATCAAATAAATAATCGTAGTATGATTTTTACTATACATAATACGGTCCATTCATCCTTACTTGTCTTATCTAGTAAACAATTTTCTAACCTAAAAGTACACGTCTTCTGTTGTAAATTGCCGTTTTCTTGATAAAAAATTAAGCAATTTTCTAATCACTACGGACGGATTGCACAAATACGGACTCAGGTATTTTGGTATAGCCAAATATGGTAGTTTACAACAGAAAACATGCACTTTTAAGTTAGAAAGTTGTTTACTAGATAAGACAACTAAGGATGAATGGACCTATCAGACGCGATGTATGTTACTTAGGTGTTACTTTTCTTGACCATACTTGACCTTAATAATTAAGTTGGTATATGCAGGATATCCGATATATTTATCAACAACTTTTAGGTCATAGGTATATTGTTTTGGAACCTGGAGGATGGATTAAGGAGGCGAGGCGGGTATCGGGTATGAAAACGAAACCCTCATATTTCCATCATAAATTTAAATGATTTGGGTTTAGTTCAACGACATCTTGCTTTGTATTATTATTGGGCTCCGATGACTGAAATATAATTCATTCATAACATAAATTTTTAATAAAGAACTATGTACATGAATTTCATAAAATATACGGTTTAAATGTAAATAATCGTAACTAACATCCACAGTACCTACCTAAGTAACGTATAAAAGAGTATAAAAGGCTATAATTAACTTAAATTTTACGTTTATGAGCCATTTAAAATATCGCCACCAAACACAATCTACCAATGTCATGTGACAGATTATTATTATGACACTTTGACATTTTCATATTAAAATGTCCTATCTCTTTAATCTTTATACTTCGTGAACGAGACAAAGTTATCGTGACTAGAGATGTTTCATTTTTAAAGCTTGCTGTTCACTCATCATTCAACATTATTTATACCGATTCAGTGTTGCTAGGAAAGAAAAGTTAGTCCCACACATAAATGGCAACACTTGTTATGTCGCCCGCGGGATGACTCTTTCGCATGAAACGAATTTCTCGAGCTCATAGACTTATTAATTTAATAGACCGAGTCTATTGTATCTGTGGGTGACGCCAGCAATGCCTGTCAACGATCTTTGTTTGGCTATACTAGTGCACCTAAACCGCAAATAGTAAAAGTGATTAAAATAAAGCTTTTCATGTATATTTCTGTTCGATAAGTGCACGGAATGTGATAAAAGTGATGACTTGTGTGGTTCCATGGTGTAAAAACCGCCAGGGTTACCTGAATGAACAAAATAAAGACATTACGTTTCACCGGTAATTTAGTTTTGACTTGAATTTTAAAATTTCGAACCTTATTAAGGTAAAAGTAACTGAAAATCTTATTCAATATTTGTTGCCGGATACATGTGTGTAGCTTTGTGAATTAACCATTCGTATTTGCATTCGTAATGTAATTATAAATAGTGGGATTCAAATATTTGTATTGCATAGTGTTGTACTTAAGCGATCGATCGTGATATCGATAAATCTATTGATAGCCAACTCAGAAAATGAATCGATGTTTTTAATTTCCAACAGGTTTCCACAGGACACTGAACAAAGGCTAATATGGGTCAAAAATATCAAAAAGGCAGACGACTGGTGCCCTAAAAAGTATTCAAAAATATACTCCGCACATTTTTAAGCTGTTGTTTCAGGCAAGGGCGTACCCATAAGTGATTACATTCTGACGTAGTACCCACCATATTTGGTAATCATCCAATGTCATGTCAACCAGAAAGTAAAGTAAGTTTAGTTTAATAATGACACTCATGTGATACTTGTGTAGACTGATTAATTATAAAGAAGCCATCATACGAAAATTGTTAGGTATGCTTTAAGGGATGATAAGTTCCGTAAAACATGTTATAATGAGGGTTTTCTGAAATGCCGTTCATCAGGGCGGCAGCACTGAGGCGTCAGGTCCAGAAACTTGTCTAAATTCTCAGAGCGCCTATACACGGTGGAATTTAATCGGTGAACAGGAACCCATTTTTCTCATTCAGTAATCGATGGCGGTCACGTTTATGTAGTACTTAAGTGGAACCAAGTTTTTTTTTAGCATAATTTTTTTTTATGTTGAAATTAAAATTTATTGTCACCCTACTAATGGTTTAGTCTGAAAAGTTTAATACCTCTTTTCAAACTATCAGCCCTAGAAACTTAAAACATAAATGAGCAATAACCACTCACATGCTTTAATTTTTGCGATAGACTCTATTCCTATGTAAAATAAGAGCGATGCATGGCTGATAGTTTGAAAAGAGGTATTAAACTTTTCAGACTAAACCATTAGTAGGGTGACAATAAATTTTAATTAAAGTTTAATTTCAACATAAAAATTTGTTATGCTAAAAAAAAACTTGGTTCCACTTAAGTACTACATAAACGTGACCGCCATCGATTACTGAATTAGAAAAATGGGTTCCTGTTCACCGATTAAATTCCACCGTGTAGTTTTGTGTTTAAATGATTTGTACAAGTTAATAAAATTATGTAAAAAAATAAAATGACCTTCTTCTAGTTAGTTGTTCTTTGAGGCTAGGTAATTGTGTTTCTTAGCGGGACCTTACCGCTAAGTGGCGCCAACTAGTGGCATACGTTTTAGACAGAACACTTCTTATGACATTTGACATTTTAATTAAAGAAAATATTTCATTAATTTTGTGATTTTATTTTTATCCTAAAGTGTAGATTTAGAAATCATGACATATTAAGGATCGCAGAAGATCGTGATTCTGGGTAGGAAATAAGGTTTATTCGCACTGTTCATCGCTACCTAATTTGGTAAAAATATTATTATTGCCGATAAAAGCATACGATGAAGACTGGACAACACTAATAGTAATGACATTTTATCTAGTCAGGTTGGTAGCATTGTTCAAGAAAAATTAAGAAAATGGAGTCGGTGATATAATTCACGACCGAGTAGAACTACCTTGTTTGTCTCTTTTTCCTTATGGAATACATACTGAGATGGTAAAGGATGACAATAGTTTGTTCAGGTATGTCTTAATACACGGAATCTTCCCTATATTTTATCTGTGCTCGAGCTGTTAACTTGTGCTACCAAAATCGAGAAAATGACGGCTAGAAATATAAATTTGACAGCCGCGACATGGCTTTGTCGCAGCGCGAGCTATCTCGCGCTCAATGATGTGCTTACCGGGCAGTACACACTTTGTTTTTTTTTCAGGCGCCAAAGCATTCGAAAATACTACAATTTAAGGGATATTTATAGTCGTCATATTGCGTTTGAGGTAAGACTGGCCCCAATTTCGCCATGGGGATGCGACAATAGGGTAGGAAACATTTTAAAGACACGTCCATTTTAATTTCATGCCTGGTTTTATTTTAAAAAAATCAAAAAACTTCCCGTGGGTGTTGTTATTGAAAATTTTCGCTACACTGCCTAGAGTGTCTAGAATCTTTTGTCAGTAGCAATGTAAAGCAAATTCAAATATGGACACAATTTATACGACATACAAAATGTGGAGATCACGTAATAAATTTGCTGGTGGTAGGACCTCGTGCAGGGTTCGCCCGGATAGCTACCACCGTCTTACCCGTTAACCCGCCGCTAAATAGCAGTATTTGCACTGCTGTGTTTCGGTTTGGGGGTAAGATAGCCGGTGTAATTACTAGCGTAGATAGCAATCCATCTAAATCCTCAGGGTAGGTAGCGCATAGGCGATTTTCTGATCGCTATGTCCATGGGCCTCAGTTCCTGCTTTCCATCAGGTGGGCTGAGAGCTCAGCTGTCTACCTTCGTCACAAAAAAAAACGAATTTGTATGAAAATGTCTTTTTTTGGGGATTTCGGAGATGGTCCCGTACTAAAAGTTGTTCAGCATAACTTTTGTCAGCCTCTGTAGCCTAGTTGGTAGTGACCCTGCCTACGAAGCTGGAGGTTCCGGGTTCGAATCCCGGCGAGGGCATTCTTTGTGTATTTATTTATCACAAATGTTTGTTCCTTGGTCATGGTTGTGTATCTAAGTATCTATATGTATCTATCTATTATATATATCGTCGCCTGGTACCCACACCACAAGCCTTAATTGAGCTTACCGTGGGACTAGGTCGATTTGTTGTTTGTGTAAGATGTCCCAAGATATTTATTATTTATTTATTATTATTATAACTTATATACAGGGTGGCCCATTCAAATCGGTCAGTATGAGAAAATCTGAAACTATAAGACATACGAAGATTTGTTCTTAGAAACCATGTCACCGATTTTGATTATAAGTAAAACTGCATTCATTCATTTGAAAAAAAACTGTTCCCAGCTAGGGAATCGAACCCGGTTGTTTTGAAAAAATAAATTAACACTATTTCTATTCAGATATCGTTTGTGTAGGTCTTAAGCAGTAAATGTCCCTAAGAAACATGATGTCTAAGATGAATGGAATTCATTGTTTTCATGTACTTACATTTATTTTACTAGATGTTTAATGTGTAAATCTTAAGAAAAAAAACATTTTATTTTTTCATATTTATTAACGTAGTTTTCCTTATTATTTATTATTAAAACCGATGACATGGTTCCTAAGAACAGATCTTCGTATGTCTTATAGTTTCAGACTTTCCCATACTGACCGATTTGAATCGGCCACCCTGTATACAGTGTGTACGCGGTCGTTAGTGACTCAGGCAAAACTATGTATAATATTATGGTCCGTGATTCTTCCCACATTTTAATTTGTATTCTTAATCTTATTTTCCCAGGTAGGATACATCTCACATGTCATAATATCAAAATATCAAAACATGTTGGAATTGTACGAGTACTGCAATTCTAAAGGTAATTCATGAATGTAATAATAATAATAAATAATAAAAATAAATTCAAGAATGTCGTTTATCTATCTTAACATTTGGCAGTCGAAGCAGGCGTCAAGTTTAAAAAATGTAAGCCCTTATTGTTGATCACTCATAGAAAAATTGAATTTGGCCCCTTTTTTCACTCTTCAAAAGTTCAAATTTTGGTTTCATTTAAGGCCTTTAATGAACAGTTAAATGCAAAAATAAGTATCGAGAGAATCCGCTCATAAATATGTTACGACGTTCTTATTTCACATAATTAGAGTACACTGGGACAGTCGAGTGCTTTAATATATAGACACATTTGTAAGGGATCAGTATGGAGAAGTGTATATATATTAATGCCCTTGACTGGACATATTTTTTAACTTTTTGGTATACACCTTATTTTATCTCTAATTGTACTACACACCCTTTTGTAACTAAACAACAAATATTTCTGGTTCTGATTTAACAATGTAATAGTACATTGTGCATCTAGTGAGGTAAGTTTGGTGTTGCTTACGAGAGTGTTAGAAGTCCGACGCCGTAGGCGGAGGGCTTTTAATGACTCCGAGTTAGTATTCCGCTTACCGACCGTGATGCATATAATGTTTTTCATCACACTTGCGACCAAAAAAAATTGTTTTAAGACAAAATATTATTAAATGACGTAAGTAGTAACATTTCTATTTCTCCCTATGGAATTTCACTTTTCTATTACTCCCGCGATGCACGCAAGCTATGGCGCTCTTACAAAGCAAGTGTGATGAAAAATATTTTAGCAATCGACACACAGGGTTAGATTACAGCATTACAGCTGCGTACCAAACACCAGTCTCTCTCTCCATCTGTCTTCAGATCTCAGATCTCAGACTTTGCCATGCCTTACCATGCAGTATCATCACCTCATCATCAATATCATTTCTCTCGCCATGCCCCTGGCTAATTTTCCTTCAACAGCCTCTCACTATCGTCCCCAATAACTCACGTCTTCGATGTTGTTAAAAATTGATATGCTGAGCAAGATCCACAACATTTTCCAAAATATCCCAGAAAGAAAGTATGTATGGACTTATCCTTTTTACCAAAAAACTCTGTACCTTTTGGGCGGATTTTTATTTTCCAAATTTGGACTTTTTTACATTTGTTCTACTCAGAATCACGAGCTCTTTCGATCCGGATAGAAATAAAAATGTGTCCCAAAAAAAGTCCATTGACTTTTCATACACTTCTTTCTTCGACCGTAACTCAGTGGAAGACAAAAAATATTTGGAATTCTCAAGAAACTCTTTTCTGCTAATGAGGATCGAAAGACCTCGCGATTCTGAGTAGAAAAAATATGAAAAAAATCAAATATGGAAAATTTAAAACTCTACAACTTTAAAAATCCACCCTTTTGGTACAAAAAGGAATGTTTCATACAAATTTTCTGGGATATTTTGGGAAATGTGGAGGACCTTGCTCAGCATCATTGACTGAATTAAAATTCAGATTTCAGATTGACACTTGACAGTTGTCTTGCGAAAACGTCTGAAGACAAATACGTGATCGTGACATTGACAACTTAAGCATACATATACAGAACGACGTTTTGTCTATGTATTCATAATCTGAAATCAGAATGTGTGTGTTGGCCCTCGATATTGTATGGAAAAGAAAACAATGGCCGTTCTGAAAATTTTCATATTCTGAATTCATAACGCATGTCAAATCAACTTTGTCAGATCAATCTGAAAAATTCATAATCTGAAAAAATCTGAATGTATGTGGTCAACAGCTAAATTGTATGCAAATCCGTGCGTTATGAATTCATAATAGGAATTAAGAGTATTCATTCATATTCTGATTCCGGATGTGTAGGTAAGGCCTCCGTTCTTCTGGTTATCGAATCTCGGGAAAATGTTGATGTGAGATAGGAAATTAGAGACATTTCAAGAAATATGATAAAGAATGTATATGGATTATAAAAATTCGATCAACCGTTTTCTGACAAGTGAAAATCGGACAAAGGATTTTCGAAAGTTCAATAGGTTACCGGCCTAAGTGTAAATGAAAATTTCAGTGACGAAAAAGAAGCAGACTATAACGAGGATGCACTTGTCTCATTTCCTGCACTCGATGGAGCTGGACGCCCGGATGATAAGCCACCTCTCTGAGATGTTGCACGAGTTGAAGATGAAATACGCCAATCGGGCTTATGACCCGGGGAACAGATTCGATATGTAAGACTTGTTGTTGTTGTTGTATTCTGGCCATTTTTTTTCACAACTCGACATCAAACGTACCTATTTTGCGTAGCCCCAAACGCTGGCCCAGCAGTGTTATTCACTAAGGAAACCGCCTTGCTGCCAGCGCTGTGTCAGCGCTGCGGCAGCGTCGAGCCTAAAAATGGTATTCACTAATGCACTTTAAACGACACTAGCGCTCAGCGACGAATGCGGCGTGAGCTGGAACTACACTGCGTCGAGAGTTACCGCCTACAGTTCGACGACGAGCTGTTCTATGTTAGTGAATACCGTTTTTCGCAGCGCTGCGCTCTACGTTGTCGAGCTCGTTGACGAACGCAGCGTCGAGTGTGTGAATAAGAGAATAGCATAGCAGTACTTGTTGGGGACTCCACATACACCCTTGAATTTCTTCGCAGGTGTATGCAGGTTTCCTCACGATGTTTTCCTTCACCGTAAAGCACTTGTGAATATCAAAGACTTTCACTTACCTCCGTCGCTCAGGGTGCTTAGACTGCTTAGACAAGTTGCCAATCGCTAACGCTTAATCGTCAATCGTAAACGACCGGCAGCTAACTGTCTTTGTCGCGCTAATATGAAAGAGTAACAGAGAGGGAAAACTACGATACGCTACTAAGCGTTAGCGATTGGCAACGCATCCAGGCATTCGGTCTTTGGTGTTGAACCTGTGGTGACAATATAGTCATTGGCGTCCAAAAGGTCACAGCTGCCGATTGATAATTTAGGCTAACTGAATAAATTGCGAAATGTAAGTTTGGTAGATAAACGTTGATTTGGGAAATGAAATTATTGCAAAATGATTCATGGGAAATTAAATTACACTGTGAACTAAAAAATTATATACCTATAAAACTTATAAAATATCAGTACAAAGTACACATACATAAAAAAATGGCTAAATAAATATAACAAATTTAAACGCTAAATATGGCCCCCTAGGCATTGTGCCAAACTGCCAAAGATGCCGGCATTCCCTCTGAAATATTGAGAAAAATTTTTTGGCCAAATGGAGTCATACCGTTGTCAGGCCTTATTTGGGTCGCCTACATACCTTTTTTAGGGTTCCGTAGCCAAAATTGCAAAAACGGAACCCTCATAGTTTCGCCATGTCCGTCTGACCATCTACCGGTCTGTCTGCAGCATAGCTCAGTGGCTGTTAATACTATAAATTTGCAATTTGGTACAGGTATACACATACATATATATACACCGTGTTTTTATTGATTTCCGTTAAATTAAAGGGAAGCTTATTTAGGTCAAAAATTATCTATTTCTCTAAGAAACTAGTGTCTTAACTCTTATTGTTATTGAGTTATTAAAAAAATAAGTTTAATGACTGAACAAGTGTATTGAAACCTTTATTACATCCTAATGTTACTTATTTTGACATGTGCCGTCAGCAGCCGTCAGTCGCCCGAGATCTTATTTTTAAGGTTCTCTCACACTTACCATTACAATTAATATGTATGAAAACGAAAAAAAATTTTTTTTTTTTTTTCGAAATTAACAAAAGCCGATATACCAGGCAACTTCTATTAATGTTCCGAGTAACCTGTCCAATATAACGGAAATCAATAAAAACACGGTGTGTATATATTAATCATGACAACAAAGTGGTACAATAAAAACTAGTTTTTTTTTTCGGGTACCCCCCAACTGGTGAAGTGGGGATGATTTTTTTAATTTGGTGTAATCCTATAGCGTGGGGTATTATTGATAGGTCTGTTAGAAAGAAAAGGTCTCAAAAAAAAATTCTAAAGTCAATATTTTCGGAAATAATCGCTCCAGAATAAAATAAATGTTCCCCCCACTCTAACTTTTGATCAGTAGGTCCAAAAAATATGAATAAAATCATGAATAGTGGGTTTATAGAATACTTTAAATTAAAACTATTTCGAACATAATCAGCCCAGCCGTTTTTGAATAACTACGGAACCCACTGAGCATGGCCCGACATGCTCTTGGCCGGCTTTCTTTTTATTATTTTTATTAGATATGTAACTAATTATGTAAGAAAACTTGGAATCTTGATTTGACCCCATTTCCTGGTCTTCGATTAGGATGAAAATTTGCACACGCTCTGAGTTCTGATGACAATACATGACTAGCTAAGAAACGTCATTACAAATCCAATATGGCGGCCTCCTCAAGATGGAGGACTGGCTCTTTGAAATTCACCGCCATGATAGGTATAAAATGAAAGAGTTTGCTGTCAGGAATACGAAAAAATTATACTTGGGTCAAACTCAAAATCATGCTATGAGTCTTTCCTGTGGACATTTTAAAAGTTAAGGGCTATGAGAGTTAATTTTCTTAATAAACCCTTATTGTCATTTAAAGGAAGAAGAAGAAGGAGAAGAAAACGTTTATTCGAGACAAAAACACAGTACAAACAAAACAAAATACTAAACACGAATTTTTGTCCCGAAATGGCCAAAACTCAGCAAAACCAGCGCTGGTCTTCCGTTTTGGCCATTTGAGTTAGACACTGACGATAGATAAAGGCACTCCTTTTCTATTGAATTGTATGATAAAAATCACGACTACACTCCTACCAGTTGCTTACTATTGGCCACAGGAAAGAGAGGCTCTACAGTTCAGCTGAACGTGACCACGCACTTTTTCTATCTAGTGGTCAATAGTTAACACCCTGTGGATAGGTAGTAATGATTTTTATCATACAACGCAATGAAAAAGGAGTACGTCTTAATGAAGATAAGGCTTTCATAAGAAAATCAAGCGTTATAGACCTTCACTTTTTAGATTGTCCACCGGAAAGACTCAGAACATGGATTTGCGTTTGACCCGCTTATCTTTATAGCTTATTGGATGTCGCGCTGCTGGGCAAAAACCTTTCCTCTCTTCCTCCAATCGTTTCAGTGCCAGTTCCCTCTCCCGTCATACGTGTCCATGTCGTTCCACCATCTCCTCTTTGGTCTGCCTCTGCTCCGGTGGCCATCCTGTGGCTCCCAGTCAGGATTTTAGCCCAATGCGTTGTGCCCTGCCTATTCCCGCTTGAGCTTGAATGGGCAGGGGTGCCCACATCAGGGGTGAGATTTTTGAATTTCACCAGTGACTTATTCTCACCGAAAACAAGTGATTTCCCTTGAGTTCGTATTTTTGAAATGTCACCGGTGACTAGAATTGTCATACCTATGATATCGCTTTACGAGTGCCCCCACCCACTCGATTTGAAATCACCGTGGGACTATTTTTGACAGTTGACTTAGTGACATCTGCCATCTTTCAAATCTTTAGTTTTCTTTTCAAATGACATTGACACTCCGTTTTACGTTCGACCACTTTGACAGAACCTACTATGAGTTATAGGTAGTATGAAAAATAAAAACTGATACTAAGGGCAACACTACTACTTCTGCACAAAAAGGAACGTAACAGGATAATTGTCTATGACTGACATTGTACAATTTCTGCATGTTGGTAAAGAACGTGTGAGAATCAAAAATGCGGCATTTGGAAAACAGTGACTTCAAATCACAGGTGATAATTTTAGTCACCAGTGATCTCAATATCATCGGTGAAATTAAAAATCGCACTCCTGTTACTGCGATGTTGGATCGAAGGTCGGTATTTCATTTTTTTTTTACTATTATAATTATATCATTTTAGACCACCTGCCAATACATCTGTGAGGAAAGGCCCAGGAGATGCTCCTATTCCAAGAAATCACCCGGAAAAAGGTATTTTCTATACCTACTACCTTTCCACAATAAACAGATTGCCAGCCTCCGTAGCCTAGTTGGTCCCGGTGAGGACATTATTTGTGTATTTTTAACGCAAATATTTGTTTTCTCAAACATGTAATAAAATGTTGTAGTTACGTGCCTAAAAAGCGGCCGGGAAGTACCTCGTTGCCGGCCTAGGCCTTAATTTTCATTTGACATAGGGTTGTGACCTGGCATCTTGGCTTTTAGCCAATCTGTAAGTAATATTAGTATTTATGTAAGTAATTTAGTAGTTTATAAACAGGTCAAACTTAAAAAAAATGAGGTGTCGTTGTCGTATTTGACTTTTGTTGTGTTTCAAAGACTTAGTTATGTAGTTGACTTATAGTTTCTTAGAATGAAGATACATTTTTTTGTTTCATTTCATTGCATGTTTGAGAAAAGCATCATACCTCGGCCATAAAGTGACGGATTGCCGTCCGAATACGATCCGTCTACCGTCTACATATATTCGGCTGGCAACCAGTCACTTCCCGGCCTCGGTAGTAATTCTTGATCGTGACTGTCTATGTATTTAAGTGTCTATATGTATCTATCTATCGTCCCGTGCTACCGACATCACAACCCTTAATTGAGCTTTCCGTAGGACTAGGTCGATTTGTGTATATGTACATAAATACACAAGTAATGCCCTCGCCGGGATTCGAACCCGGAACCTCCAGCTTCGTAGGCAGGGTCACTACCAACTAGGCTGCAGAGGCTGAATTATCTTTCCACCCTGTTTATACTCGTACACATATCATATAGTATATATCGGAAGCCGCGAAAGTTGAATACGCGGGTAATCAGTAATCAGTAATCAGTAATGTTTATTGTTTTCATAGGTAATACAAGATTAGGTAATACATTATATGTGTCCAGCTATGAAACCCTGAGGGGCACTACAATATTTCCTTAAGACTAATTAATACTAAATCTTACAACCTACTCGTGTATAACTATATTTTTACATTCCAAATCCTTTAAGTTTAAATGGATAAGAAATACAATCTAAGACTTTTAATTCAACTTTTTTACCAAACATACACAAATTAAATAACATCACATGTCTTAGTTTTTGGTTACATTAACATTCAAAAAACTCTTGAAGAGAGTAAAAACTATTTTCTATTAGGTACTTAGTTATTTTGACATTAAAACTAGTATCTTTCTCTTCATCTCTAATAGTTTTTGGTAGTTTATTATAGGCTTTTATGCACATTACATAAGGGCTAGAACTGTGCATTTTTAGTTTAGATGCTGGCGTCGGGATATTGTTTCTAGGGCGTAGGTAGGACGTTGTTGAGTTACTTGGTGCTGGAAAAAAGTGTTTATATTTTCTCAAGAATTTACAAAGCTCTAGTATGTACAAAGATGTCAAGGTTAAAATGTTAAGTTTGAGGAAATGTGGTCTGCAACTTTCCGTCTGTTTTATGTTAACTAAAATCCTTATGCATTTCTTTTGTAGCACAAAAAGATCAGGCACGTTAGTACTATTACCCCATATAATGATGCCATACCGTAGCCAAGAATGGGCAAATGCATGATAGGCACATAGTGCAGTTTTTAAGTCGGTGTGTTTTTTTATTTCCATCAAGGCATAAGTAAAACTGGATAGTTTTGAAGCAAGTTTTTGGGTATGAGACTTCCAATTTAAGTTTGTGTCTATCTCAATTCCCAGAAGGTTGGTTGAATCGACACATTCTAGTGTTTGGTTGAGGTATGTAAAATTAATATTTAAGTTACTTCTTTGGTACGGTTTATATTGCATTACTTTTGTTTTATCTAGGTTAAGTTCTAGGTTATGGATATTTAGCCAATCGACAACTTTGGTTAGGGTATTGTGCAAAAGAGAATTCAGGTTATTGTTTATATTCATGTAAGGAAAAACTATGGAAATATCGTCTGCAAAGAGGACACAAGTATTATCAAATAATTTTGGCAGTTCATTGATATAAATTAAAAATAATAGGCATCCAAGATTACTACCTTGTGGGATTGAACCTGACAGGGCTTTCGTTTCCGACTGTATGTTTTCCAATACTCTTGTGTGAGAGTTACAATATTCAATTTGGACTAACTGTTGTCTGTTTGATAAATATGATTGGAACCATCTATGAGCCATCCCTCTCACGCCTGTGCTATACAGTTTGTCCAGTAAAATATTATAAGATACTTTGTCGTAGGCTTTACTCATATCGAGTAGCACCCCGACCGCATACTTTTTTTCATTTATTATATTATGGATTTCCTGTACATATTTAAAGAGAGCAAGTACCGTTGACTTATTCTTACGGAATCCGTTTTGATTTTCACATAATATATTATATTTCTCACAGAATGTGTACAGACGGTTTGCCATTATTGTCTCTACTACTTTTGCGAAAGTGGGAAGTAATGCTATTGGGCGGTAATTTGCTGGGTTGCTAGGGTCGCCTTTCTTGAAAATGGGCTTAATTACCGATAACATAAGAAGGTCTGGCATTACACCTTCACTAAATGATTGGTTCACAATTAATGTTACGGGCACTATGAGTTCATCCGAGCATTGTCTTATAAGGGCTGGTGGTAGTTCGTCGTAGCCGGAGCTTTTTTTGTTTTTTAGCTTACGAATAGCTTTGTGAACTTCGATATAAGTAACAGGACTTAGGTAGAAAGAATTAATTGGCGAATCAACGTTTGACGTTCTATGTAATATAGTATTTCCGTTTTTAACATTACGTTTTACTTGAATGCCTAAAGATACAAAATAATCATTCAGTGAATTTGTTACCCTAAATGGCTCATCTGTTAGTTAATTTGAGATTTTCAAAGATATATTTTTTGACTTTTTTTTTGTAACTTTATTTGAATTTTCTTTTATAATTTGCCACACACACCTCATTGTATTTTTACATTTATTTATTCTTTTGATATTTTGTAACTTTTTGGAGTTTTTAATAGCAATTTTTAAAGTTTTTTCGTATTTTTTATAATGCTCTGTCAGAACTTCGTTTTTTGTTTTACTTGTTAATATTTTTAAGAGCCGCTTGTGTTTGCATGATATTTTTAAACCGACTGTTAACCAACTTTTTTTAATTTTATGTCTTATTTTAATTTTAATTTTAGGTATCGTCTTATTTAATGTATCTATTATTTTAACCAAAAAGCTATTGTAATTTTCGTTTACTTTTTGTGCTGAAGAAATAATAGAGTTCCAGTTAATCTTTTGTAATTCCATTTTAAATTTTAATATATTATTATCATTATATATTCTCTTTTCACAAGACCATATTTTAGTTCTCGTATCGGGCAAGGGTAAACTAATTAGGATGCCTCTATGATCGGAGAATCCGTACTCTTCTACAGAAGTTGTCATTTCTCTATCATGAAAGTTAGTAAACACCAGATCTAAGCAACTTGCACATGATTGAGTGATACGTGTAGGCTCCTTTATGAATTGCTGAAAATTATACGATTTGAATAAATTTAAAATAGTTTGAGTAAGCTTTGTCTTATCTAGTGCATTAATATTAAAGTCGCCGCCTATTATAATATTCTTACATTTATCCGCTACCAAAAGTTTGCCTAAGAGCTTTTCCAAGCTGTCATAGAAAATTTGGAATTCTCTATTTCTTTGAGGCCAGTATATTACAATAACTATGGTGTTAAGTTTTATGAGCTCGACAGCACAAATTTCAAAAATACATTCAACAGCCATTGTTCCTAAATCATGTCTTTCTTGATACTCAATGTCATTTTGCAAAAATATACAGACACCGCCCCCTTCGCTGAGTTGCCTGCAGTAGTACGATGCCAAGTTATACGCGTCCAGCTTCAATAAATCGATTTTGCTCTCGGTTATCCACGTTTCAGTTATACAAAGTACTTGGAGCTTTAATTCTTCCGTTAATTCTTCAACGAGATGTAGCTTACTTCTTACGCTTTGCATGTTTTGATATAATATTTGAAACTTATCTACGAAAACATGTTTCAGTGGTGTTTCCATGTTCAATAAAGCTTTTTGAAGCAGTGGTATTGTTTGTGTTTGAGGTCGTTGGGCCCTCCAGGTCCTGCAAGATTTTGCTACTACAAGTAAAATCTCTATGTGTTGAGCTTATTTGAGATATATCGTGTTCCTCTGTAAGTTTTCCATCTATATATAAGTTATTATTTTTTATAATAGCATGGTGTCCATCTTGCCTGGCTTTGTACAGCATTTTTTTTAAACTTTGAATTTTTTTCAGGGATTCTCGATCGTGGAATTCTGAAATCCATAGTCCTGTATTCTTAAAGCACGCTCTATTACTTAGCAGGTACTTTGTTACTTTTTTACTCAAAAGTTCAATGATTACAGGTCTTTTTTGTCCCTTTCTTCCTATCCTGGTGCAGTCTTCAATGTACTCTACTAGATTAACATTTAGGATGTCTTGAAAAACGTACAGTAATCGGTCGTAGAGTTCTATTTGGCTTTCCCAGTTATTTTCATGAAGTCCGTATAACACAATTTTTTTTAGGTTGGCTTCTTTTGTATATTTTGATGTATGGGGGCAATCATCAGGACCTATTGTATTTGCTGTCGTAGCCGGTTTCTGATACATTATGATGTTTTTTTTTTAGCTCTACAAGTTCAGTCCTTAATTTCATATTTTCCTGCTCTATCAATTTTATAGTATCATTTATTTTATTGATAGCTTGTTGGTGGTTTTCTTGCTGCGATATCAATATATTATTTTTTTGTGAGAATTCGTTTCTCAGGTCCATAACAACCTTATTTATTTCAGAATGGAGCATAATCTTAAGTTCGGAGGTTATTGACAGCCTATTTTTTTCTAATTTATTATCTAGTAGCCTTTCAAATTGTTCTAAATTGATTGTATCAGCACTATTTCCTGGTATTTGTTGGGGTTGTTCACTTGTTTTTAGGGTAGTACTTGTATCAACAATCACTGTGTCCCCTAGAATACTGGAGTCATCAAAGCATGGTGTTACATTCATAGCCATGTGAGATTTGTTCCTTAGCGTCACGTTACTTGTTTCAGAGTACATTTCTCGAAATACTGGTACTTCACTTTCTCGTAAGCGGACTGGAGTGTTTGTGTTGTCCCCTTTTGGTTGCTTACAGGCGCAGCATGGGTATTTCCAAGTTTGTCTGTGTTCAGAATCTGGACTACTATAAAAGCTTTTAAAGCGCTCAAAAGACATGCCAGCACAATCAAGGTCATATTTGCTGTTACACAACGCACACGTAAGGAATTGTCCATTTGGGAGGTCCAGAATACATCCCGCGCACTTTTGTGACATTTTTGATTTTTTTGAATTTAGCGCCCTCTATCGTTCAGTAGCGGTATCAATATAGTGGTCACTCTACTACTAGATAACAGATGTCGCTAGTGAGTCTGGAACTATCAAATTTTAACCGTTCAGTTTCGACTATTTTTTACTATAACCACTTTTGCTATTCATATATTTTCGGAAACTGATTATTTTTTCACTGTTTATATCACTTTGTACATGGGCGCACTGGATTTCATATAAGTTTGTTGACACTTCACTGTTTATTTACGTCTCCAATCCTGTTTGTATTTTTACCCACAGTTCATTCAATATTAGAAAATAATACTAGATAACGTTTTCTGGTGGTATTTATGTCACAATTAACAATCTTACACTATTTTAACACTTTAACATAGCGCAATTATATTTTTAAAATAGATATTTATACGGAGTCGATGTTGTTCGTGACGCTAGCGCCATCTACACCATCCATACCACCTCGGACGAGGGGCCGCACATAGTGTGCCACTAAGAGGGATAGACATAGTCACTTACTACTAAGACGAAAGTGCCACACAGGCACTTAGTGACGTATTCAACGCATTTGTCTGGCACTTACATTTAGCATCTAATGCACACACACACAAAAAATAGTGGCACAGTGATAAGGACGGACGATTATCGTTCCTTTTCACTTCCACTAGTAAAAAGTTTCATAAGACCATCCCTTTCGTTCTTGCTATTATTATAACGTTGTCAAATCCATATTAATCCTACATTCATGACCTCGGACGTTGGTGATCTTGTCTTGTTTTTTTTTTTGGTACTTGACATCCAATATTTAAGGTACGGCTCCACTGACGCGTAGCTGTGGGAGCTCGGCCCGTTTGTTAGTCGTATACCTCGAAATCATAAAATCCTTGTAGCTTTTCACATTTTCGCGTTTCGCCGCGATCTCAAAATTTCTTAACAGTTTTTTTTTCTAGTAGAATTATTTCTGGTAGCCAATTACAATGGTGTATAAAATTCTTAGCATATTTACTTTCTTGCCTTTTTTCATTGTAATTGCTTTTCACCTCAATAGATATTTGATTGTAACGCGTTATTACATATCGCGCAGAACCAAAGTAAAAGATATAGGTCTCCGGATCGCAGAAACTTAAGTGGCAGTGGGCGGCGTAGAACCGATGGCCGTTGGAGCGGAAAGGTTCTCGAGTTTTAAATGAATCAAGTTCACACGGAGGGAACATTTCTGTATTATTGTATTAATTTGCTACTATTGCAAACATCTATTGAAAATAAATGCGGCTAACTAAATAGGCTATTAATAATACATGCTACATCAAAATTTGCTACTATTGTAAAAATCTATTAAAAATATATGCGAATAACAAAATATACCACCGATATTTCATGCACCAAAAAAATACGCTATCGTGGCGAAACGCGAATAGGTGAAAAGCTACAAGAATTTTGTGATTTCGAGGTATACGACTAACAAACGGCTCGGCCAATGAGACCGCATCACAGTGTTTCGAATTCGGAGAATGTAATTGGTCAATTTTTCACAGGGGCGCGATTTTTGAGATTCGAACGCTCGAATCTTTC
>JALPQI010021138.1:0-21290 GCA_025490895.1 Thaumatotibia leucotreta
TGTTTTAATGACCTAATGACACGGAGCGAAGCACACCTATGTAATAGGGATGATGACCGTAGATAAAATAAATTATTTAACATTATGCACGACATAATACATGAAGAAATTATTACGAAGATGTAGATTGCAGTAATTTTTGTACAGAACTTCTATTTAATAAATTGAAAAGAAATTAAAATAGTAGGTCATTTGGCAGTACTCAAACGTGACGTCACTTTTGAGTATTTCATATAAGATTCCATAGCGGTGATCGTTTTGTCAGTTCGAAAAAAGAAGCTGATTTGACTTGCTAGTCATCATGCCTATTGGCGTTTTTGGTAATTGACTTTAGTTATTCCCTAATTTTATTATCTAAAGCGTAACTTATATATTTTTTGTTTTAAATAGGTGTACTATTTAAAACAAAGTAACAAAGGTTTTTCACACTAATCATTGTTTTTTCCTGAAGTCATATTCTAAAATAAGCTTTGAAAACAACTTTTGTCATATACTGCCGGTTCATATGTTTGGAATAGGTATAAATGTGTGAGATAGTATGTACCTTGTTTTATAAAATAGTGACGCCTTAGAAGTGTCTGATATTACTGGCAAAATTTGGTTTATTTAGATTTTGACTTCAAAAAATATACACAAAATTCATTCTACCTACGCCAATTTCATAGGTAACCAAATATAATTTCAGTATGAATGAGTCTCACGACGGTTTCGTGTTTAGTTCATAATTTAATAGGAGCCTAGTTATCCAAACACTGCGACCCCTACAACGAGTAACTACCCCTCGGAGGGCTGCAACGTGTTAACTGCTAATTGGCCGCTGTAGCGTGAACACCTAGTACACATAATAAATCTATTGTTTCTGCGGGAAACGATGTTTTCCTTTGTCTATCTTCTCTTATTGATAGCAAGAATAAATAAATAATGGGGCATTCTTACACGCATCGAACTAGTCCCACTACTAAAATATTCTAATCATAGACAGATTAGAAAATTGTCTATGTTTTTGAAACAAATTCATATCGGGATTACTTTTTTACAATGCGCATAGTCCCACAATGTCACAGATGTGCTTACCATAGAAAAAATCAAATGTGAAAAACTCTGGTTGTCACCAAACTCTATAAATATGGTCTTAGGTTTTTGTTCAGGTGACTACTATTTAAAAAAAAACATTCCAGTACGTGCCGTGAAATCGTTGCGTAAATGCGTAGCGGCAGGCTCAGCGCTTCATAATGGATACCTAGGCTCTCCGACACATGTCGGACGTAGGGACTAAAATACATGAACGTTTTTAATTTGCAATAAATTATATTATAAAGCAAAATATAAGTCACATTATCTCCTATTATTAACTATGCATACAGATGCATTACTCGCGATCACAGTAATGTGTCCACTATGATGACGCTGCTACCCATCATCAATCTTCTATCAAGAATGGTCAGTGACACTCCAATCCTTTAGTCGGCTCTTACCACACCCTTGGGAAGAGTTGATGTGATGACAAATGTATTCTTACTGCCGTCATCACACTACATTATGTGTCACAAAAGTTTACGTTCAATAAGTCATAATTATGTTAAGAAATTCGCCCAGCTAAAGGTTTCTGCCCACTAGAACGTACGATATCATGAACGTATCAGACAAAAAACTATTATTTGTATTGAAAAGTATGAGACTATGCCCACTAGGACGTACCGGCGCCGGCCAGCACGGTCTCATACTTTTCAATACAAAGAATAGTTTTTTGTCTGAAACGTTCATGCTACGGTCATGGTATGGTACGGTCTAGTGGGACCGTGGAAGCTGGAAGTCTGGGTTCGATTCCCGTCCTCGTTCTCCAATGGACTCAGTAAACACAAAAACCCCAATTCCTTCTGCGTAACCCACGACTCGCGGTCACGTCGCGGGCAGATTAAAACGCAAGTTTTAATCTCCGGCGCAAGATTTATTGTGCTGCAGAACATAATTACTTGGCTGGATAACAACGATAAACGTGTCTCAAGGACAGGGTAAATAATGTTTCAGTCCGCCACGACACTGGAACATGTTTGAAAAATCGAAATGAGATTCGCAGTATTACAATACCTTTAAGTTTTTGACTGCCGTAGTCAGTCAGACAATCAATAATTACCAGGCTCCGATTTCTCCACTACCTCGTGTCGCGTGGTGACGGCAGCAAGAATACATCTGTTACGTAAAAAGAAGACGTTTGTGTCGTAAAAGTCGACGAAGGGATTTAAGTGTCACTGACCATTCTTTGATTTGATTGATGATGGGCAGCAGCGTCATCATAGTGAACACATTACTGCGATCGCCAATTAATCCGCTTGCCCAGCGTGGCGATTATAGGGCAGTTACCTGCAAATGTGTATATACGCATAATTTAATAAGAGAGGACTACGTCCAGCAGTGGACTGAGATATGTCGATGATGTATGTATGTAATGTATTTCACCACTGTGACAGGTGCGGCAATTGTAAAAATGACAATTTTTCCTTGCCAATCATTTAAAACTGCAATATTTACTATGGTAAAATGGACCAGCGATACGAAGTTCCATGGGACTTTGTTGTAATTATACGGTATGCATTCAATTACATATTTTGAGAGCTTCATACTTGACGGCTAAGTTTTCATGCCTCAATGAAAAATACCAAAGTGTAAACCTTGTCTGAAAGCATCACATTTAATTTTATAGGGTCAGTCATTCTTAATTCGTAATACTTGGAAGTTTTGATTTGTGGTTTCTACCTACGCCAGAATATGCATGAAAGTTAATATAGGCGAAACTTCACTTATACCAGTTATACCTCACACCCTATCGATAGGTCTAAAAACGTTAGATATTGGACAGTAGTAACGAGTAGGACGGAGGGATTTATCGCCGCATATGTGTGGCCGATGGCCGATAGGGAAATGGCCGGGTTTGGGCCGTCGGCGAGGGTTGCGGGTTACTAGCCTTTTTTCTGTTCTGTTTTATACGGTGGCAAACAAGCATAGGGTCCGCCTGTTGAGCAGCCTATGGAGCTTGCAGCTTGCCATATGTATAATTGTTTTCACCACACTGCTCGTAAACACGCTGTTTGTCCTTTAATTTCAGAGTGCAAAACTGTGTTTTAATCTCTAGAGGTTAAAGTATTTTTTTTTAATCTTCTGGATAGACTATACGTAGCTGATTTGTATATTTTTTGGTAGTTGAGGACTTACAAATAAATACCTTCTAATTTGTTATGTTTGAGTTTTATTTCGCATGTTTCCTCGCTTTAGTGTGGTGAAAAATGTTGTGTTTCACTCGGCAGCAAAGCTTGTTCAACTCTCATGCCTTAAAACCAATAAAAAGTTTCAATATTTGCACGAGAGTTAAACAATCACTTTGCTCCCTAGTAAAACAAATAACTATTATTGTGTTGCTTTAAAAACAGAAGGATTCTTGACATAATGAAGGATGCATTTTTTCGCGATTTGCTTGGTGTTTCCGGACCGTTACGATCTTCAAATCTTCAAGAAAAGAGCGTATTTCCATCTTAAAGGTCGGCAACGCTTTTGTAATACCACGGGTGTTGCGGGTGTCCATGGGCGACAGTGATCGTTTACCATCAGGCGATACGTCTGCTAGCTTGCCTCCTATTCCACAAAAAAAAAAACAGAGTAAGTAAACACCATGACTAAGAAACAAATATTTGTGATAAGGACACAAAGATCCTCACTAGAGTATTCGAACTTTATGTCTCCGTACAACACAGAGTTAGATGGTCACCACGTGGTAACAGAAAAGTCAAATGATATAATAATAATTACAATTCATTAGAAAGAAATAAAATACACATATCATTAGAATTACAACCAAAATTAAACATAATTAAAATCATCATCATCATCAGCCTATAGTATAGTATAGTGTTCCTGCTGGAAATAGGTCTCTCCTAATAAGTAATGCGAATAGACGCATTAGGAGGTAAATGCCCATAATCGCCTCGCTGGGCAAGCGAATTGGTGATAGCAGTAGTATGACGCTGTGTCCATCATCAATCTTCTATCAAAAAATAGATAGTGACACTTCAAACCCTTAGTCGGCTCTTAAATACGACACCCGTAGGAGGATTTGGGGTGGTGACAAATGTATTCTTATTGCCGTCACCACACGGCCACGGCCACACGGCGGTATAATTAAAATACAAAAATCCAAATATACTCTTGAATAATGATGTAATTGGCTTTATTCATAGGTATTTTAGTACTCAAAAAACTACTCGCTTCAAGTGGTAATAAAATTAATAAACTGGTTTACTATAGTACCGTGGCAGTGTGGTGACGGCACAGTAAGAATACATTAGTCACCGCCCCAACTCCTTCTGCGGGTATCGTAAAAGTCGACTAAGGGATTGAATGGTCACTGACCATTATTTGATAAAAGATTGATGATGGGCAGCAGCGTCATCGTAGTGGACACATGCTGCGATCGCCAATCCGCTTGCCCAGCGTGGCGCTTATGGGCATTTACCTCCTAATGCGTCTATACGCATAGTTAATAGGAGAGGCCTACGTCGAGCAGTGGACTATCATAGGCTGATGAATGATGATGATGACTATAGTAAGTAGAACACTTTATTTATCCAACATTCACTCCCTCCCCTAGAATGCCGTCCCCGACAACCCTGAGGCATTATTTAGGGGCGGCTTTATGAAAGTATGTAACAAACGATTTGTAAGGATTCCATCAGTTTTTAGTTTGTGGGCTTTTCTTGACCGGACTCTGGGGATTCTGTAACTGTTTATCTATTTGGGGGGATTTTTGGAGTATTATAGTATTCAATATTGGACCGTTTTTTCGTTGTACACACCACCAATTTCTACATTACAAATTTTAACTTAGAATCTCGAGCTTTCAAACGTAGGGCCATACCTATAAAAGTGTCATAGGATTATGACGTATTCAATATGACTGTATTCAATATTGGAGCGTTTTTTCGTTGTAGCCGCCATAACTTTTTAAATTGTATATTTTTAAGGTACCTATTTGGGTATACTTACATTACTTACTTAAAACCTTGAGATTCTCAATCCTAGGGCCGTAAAAGTGTCAGGATTATGTAGATATTCAATATTGGACGGTTTTTTTCATTGTAACCACCATAACTTTTTAAATTGGATATTTTAAAGGTAGTTGTATCTACTTAAAACATTGAGTTTCTCAATCTTAGAGCCATAAAAGTGTCATAGGATCATGTATTCAATATTGGACTGTTTTTTGGTTCTACCTACCATAACTTTTTGAATTAGATATTCTTAAGGTATTTAGGCTTTTCAATCCTATGGCCGTAAAAGTGTCATAGGATTATGTCTTTTGCATTACCATTTATCATAGATTAGACTTTGTAGGATGCGAAATGGAAACATGAATGGAAAATATAAGAGGCGTTTGAGCCATTCAGTACCAATGGGACTCTACCTTCGGATTGAAAGTACACGTCTAAACCACTAGAGTAGGTACCACCACTCTTCATTGTATACTAAATAAATAAATAAATATCTTGGGACATCTTGCACAAATCAACCTAGTCCCACGGTAAGCTCAATTAAGGCTTGTAATGTGGGTACCAGGCAACGATATATATAATAGATAGATACTTAAATACATAGACAGCCATGACCAAGGAAAAAACATTTGTGATAAATAAATACACAAAGAATGCCCTCGCCGGGATTCGAACCCGGAACCTCCAGTTTCGTAGGCAGGGTCACTACCAACTAGGCTAAGGAGGCTGACAAACTATGAGAAACTATGATACTATGAGAAATAATTTATACTTGGTCAGAATGTCACCGCGGCTGAGACAATCATCATAACAGGTAATTAGTCAATGACGAACGATGATTTCCCCAACGTGCATGATCGATGATCACACGCTCCAATGATTTCGAGTCCAAGTCAAGAGCGGAGGAAATTTTTGGCAATATTTAATAACCAAAGCAAGAACGGCGGAGCAAAAGTGCACTTTTCACTAGTGCTTAATTAAATATCGAGTATTCTATCGACATCCATGCCAACATCCGAGATACAAACAAAACCAAAATTAAAGCCTAAACCCCAGTTTGAATTTTGATCATAAAGTGTGGCGGGACGCTCATGTTAAACAAGTCCAGCTTACACTAAGCATATGTTTGGACTTGTTCTTGAAACACCAATTCACAGTTCAATGTTGAATTAAAACAATAATCCACTGAATAATTACTACAGTGTGTGTCTTTGATAGCGACATTGCTTTTAAGTAACGATAGATTAAAGTGTTGTTAACCATTTTAGTAAAATAATATAACGATTGCCTTTATTATTTAAGAGTAATTAATTTTTATAAAAATCTCGAGCAGCAATGTAATGCAAACATTTATTTGACGTTTCTGAGAGGAAAAGCTAGTTTCGTTTTCATTTTAATTCGATCAAATCATTAAAGTAACTGCGAACTGTTGCCGACGTTAAATTATTTACTGAATTATCCATTACTAGAAAATACTACAATTTAAAACATGCGAGATTTGGACTGCACTAGCACAAAGCACAACAAATTTACATCAACAATTCTTTCTGTGTCTTACTGTCTTAGCCAGCACATTTTGAATCGTATTATTCACTGAACTGATATCAAAAATCACTGCACATACATTATCACTTCTTAGAAATCACATTACCTAGTTCAAACATTTTTATTAAATTTATTAGGAAAGTCTGTTGATCAACAAACTTGATGTTATCTTGACACTTCAACTCAATCAAGCCTAGCCTAGCCAAGTTTTCAATCGGTACATAAACAAAACGATTATCTGATTCCGCCTTCTTAGTTAACACAAAACTACCTAGCGCTTAATCGTCTCTGTCGCACTTATAAGAAAGAATGACAAAGACGGAAAACTAAAATACGCTACTGAGCGACAGCCATTGGCAACTTGGCTAGGCACCCTGGGCTGTTAAATCCTTTTCTTATGAACAAGGGTCATGATTTTTGACGGACTTGTCATCGTAAAGTGTCACTGACATGTAGGATGTAAATAGGTAGGTAATTAATTGTAATTGTCAGGATGTCACTAAGAGCGAGATTTCAATGAAATCATATGTCAATTGTTAGGTTTAATTTATTAGTTATTGTTATTACTGATACATTGCGTGCCGAATTAATTTGTATGAATTTTTTTTTTAAATACCTTAACTAAGTATGCTAATTTCAGTTCATTAAGACTTGTACTTTCACCCCTTAAAAGGAATGTCGTAATGAAAGACACACGCTGTATAACTTTCTTGTCGTTGCTCCATTATTACAATTTTATTAATACCTGAGAGTAAAGAGTGACAGAGAGGGAAAACTACGATACGCTACCAAGCGCTAGCGATTGGCAACTTGGCTATGCATCCTGCTCTGGGGTGGATTTCATCAAGAAAATTTTCACCATACAAAAATATATTTTTTTTCTTTTATTTAAATGCATAAATATGTATTTAGAATTGTTAAGTTATATTTATGAGAGTATCTTGTTATGATTCCACACTAATTTGATGCATAATTTCGAAATTATAGGCATCAAAAATATTTTACACGAGATGGTGATGACGACCATGCCATGGTTATGATTTTTTAATGGATGACGATGATACCATGTGTATGGTAATGACGATTTACTATATCATAAGATTCATAAGGGTATTAAATCAAACAATTTTCAGTCAAATCAACAATGTATTTTCAAAGCGCCTTTGAATGTTTGTACTTCCAAGCGAGTTTAGTTCCTGTCTCCTTACATTCCTGTACCAAAGAAGATTTTGTCGCTGGCTTCTTTAGCGTCTTCACTGCTGCCTGACTATCCGTGTATATGATCACGGCCCTCGTCTGCTGCACTTACTCCTTTATGAGCCTTACGCACCGTAGTATGGCACAAACTTCTGCCTGAAACGCACTCGTATACCTACCAAGTGGGACAGATACCTTTTCCCCCAATTTCGGGATTACTATGCCTAGTAGGTATGCCTGCTCCAGCTAGACCTATGGAGCTTCTTATCAAATCGTCAGTGAAGCATATAAACGTCGGATGTTCGACGTTTACCTTCCAGTTGTCCCTCTCCCCAATATGTACTCTATATTTCTTAATAATATCTTCTTCCTCTTTATGAGGTCATTGTGAGTTACCATCATTTCCATTTTAGACAGTACCCTACTTGTATTAGTTCGTGTCGCTTGTGTACGCAACTTCCTCTTCATTCCTTGTATGCCACTGTTCCATGGCCCTCTTTTCCGCTTCTATATGTAGCGCTTTTATACCTAGTATTACTTCTAAAGCGTGTGTCGGGGTCGCCCTCAACGTCCCGGTTATCAGACACGCCAGCCTCTGCACCTTTGCTAGGTACCTCTGATATTTCTTAATATGTGCTCCGTGCCACCAGACCACCGCTCCATATAGTACTCGGGAAGTATTATCGCCTTGGAGATTCATTCCAATATCCTCGACTTTAACCCCCATTTTCTTCACACCGCTCTTTTGTATTGATACAGTGTTCTTATGGCTTTCGCCATTTGTTCTTTTATAATAATAATAATAATAATAATAATAATTTATTTGCTTAAACATTAGGTACATGTGTGGTTCTTAACTTATATATTGTAAGTCCCAGTAATGTTTATTACCTTATCAAAGTAGGTATGCAAATATTCACCTTAAAGACTACTAATTAATACTAAATTCTTAAACGTAACATGCAGTATGATAAAATATTTTTCATCACACTTGCTGTCCATTACTTGCATGCGTAGCGGGAGTAATAGAAAAGTCAAATTCCCTAGGGAGTAATAGAAATGTCAGCATGTCATTGAATAATATTTTGTCTTAAAACTTATTTTTTTGTTCGCAAGTGTGATGAAAAACATTGTATGCATCATGGTCGGTAAGCGGAATACTAACTCGAGTCATTAAAAGCCCTCCGCCTTACGGCGTAATTCCGTACTTACCTCCCTCGATGCACAACGTACTAATATTATTGAGTGAACTTTGCTTAAATATTACCTACTACTCGTACATAATATATAAATTTAGGCACGCAGCTGGTGTCTAACATTAAAAAATTCTTTCAGTGAGTAAAAGTTTTTACCATGCAACCATTTCACCAGTTCTGACTTAAACTTTCTAGGGGGCGAGTTTAATAGTGGCACTGGAAGGTGATTATAAACTTTTACTGCCATCCCGTCTACATTATTTTTGTAGAATTTTAGCTTATTTTTAGGGATGTAAATTTTATTCCTATAAGCACTTCTTGCATTTGGGTTGAGTTGTGAAACCCTTGTGAAATAGCTGCTGTGCATCATTACAAATAAGCATATTTCCAAGATGTAGATGCACGGCAAGGGGAGAATGTTGAACTCCTGAAACATGGGCTTGCAAGATTCTCTACTACTTATATTAGCTAAAGCTCGTATGCATTTTTTTTGAGCTTTGAAAGCCCTATCGACTTCCACAGAGTTACCCCATATTATAATCCCGTAACGCAGAACCGAGTTGACATAACCGTGGTATGCGCTGAGTGCAGTCTGGATTGAGGCGATTTTCCTTATACGATTTAGAGCGAATACAAACTTATTTATTTTATTGCAAACAGAGTCCACATGGGTTTTCCAGTTACAATTTTCGTCAAGGTGAATACCTAGAAATTGTGTTGTGCTTATAATATCTATTTTCTTATTATCATAATTTATGTCTATTTCAATTTTATCGCTTTTATATGTTTTAAATTGAATAGCTTTTGTTTTTTCTATATTGAGTTCTAGTTTATTTGTTGATAGCCACTGTATTATTTTCGTTAGGGTAGTATTTATTTCATTTTCAAAAAGTTGTTTATCACGACCTGTGAATAATATTGTCGTGTCGTCAGCGAATAATACGCACTTGTGGGCAGTTATATCTGGGAGATCGTTTATGTAAAGTAGGAACAAAAGTGGTCCCAGTATACTGCCTTGTGGAACACCACATTTATTTACTTTCGGATTTGAAATTACTGTAACTTTTTCATTATTTGCAAATTTAGTTATCTCTGTGGACTGGATTCGATCACTCAGGTAGCTTTTTAACCAGTCATGAGCTATTCCCCTAATACCGTGGTCATACAGTTTGCTAAGCAGTATTCGATGATCCACCAGGTCGAATGCCTTAGACATATCTAGAAAAACACCCACTGTGTGTAATTTTTTATCTACGGATTCGGTTATATTTTTAATTAATGAAAAACATGCTAGTGATGTTGACTTTCCCTGTTGAAATCCAAATTGCTCCGATTTTAGTATATTATGTGTAGAAATAAAATTTTGCAACCTCATAGATATACTCTTTTCAAACACCTTCGATATCACAGGGATGAGGGTGATAGGACGATAATTACTCATGTCTCTATTGTCGCCTTTTTTAAGAATTGGCTTAATTACAGAGTATTTCAATCTATCAGGAAAACACCCTTCTTCAAACGATAGGTTTATGAGATACGCTAAAGGGAGTTTTAATATATGAGAACATAGTTTTAATGTTTTTGTATCAATGCTGTCATAACCTACTGACTTAGTATTATTTAAAGACATTATAATGCGGTGTATTTCGTTTTCCGTGACTGGTCTAAGAAATATAGAACTATTTTGTTTTTTTATGTTTGTCGCATTAGTTGAACTTGGCGATTCTTCAATTTTTTTAACAAAATAGTCATTGAATGCTTCAGCTATATCTTCAGCATGGTCTAAGCAATGTCCATTTTTCATTATTTTATCAATCTGTCTATGAGTCTGTTTAAATTGAATTTGTCTGTTTATAACAGCCCAAGAGGCTTTACACTTATTATTTGAGGTTTGAATGAAGTATCTGTTGTTTAGTCTATGGGCTTTAAATATACATTTTTTGAGCATTTTAGAGTAGAGATGATATTTCGTTTTTAGTAGTTCTTTCTCTTTTGTTGTACATTTTTTATATTTTAAGTATAAGTTACGCTTGTTTTTACAACTTTTCCGCAGACCTTTTGTAATCCAAGGCGCCTGTTTACTTTTAAAACTCATCTTGACCTTAATCATAGGAAAACACAGTTCGAAGAACATTCTTAAAGTATCGTGAAACATGTTAAAAGCATTATTTGTATTGGGAGTGGACATCACCTCATCAAAAGATAGTGAACTTAAACATTGGTAAAACTTATTTACATTTCCGATGCTAAAATCTCTTCTGTACTCAAACCAGCTACCAATTTGCTTATAATTTCCTGCATCAAAGGAAAGCATTTGACCAGTGTCGTGGTCAGACAGAGCCAAACTTTCGGTGTAGCCGATGGCTTCATCTATATTACTAGCAATAATATCAATACATGCATTCTGTCTTGTTGGCGACGTAATGTGTATTTGAATATTATGGTTTTCTAAGAGACTTTTGAGTGTTTGGGATATTTTACTTTTCTTTAACAAGTTGATGTTCCAATCACCACATATGATTATTTTGTTACCCGTTTTGTTGAGTTTTTGTAACAGGATATCTAGCTTATATAAAAAAATATTTACGTCTGATGACGGGGTTCTATAAATGCAGATAATAAGTAACTTCATACCATTGATTTTTATACCGCAGCATTCAAAATCATAGTTTTGAGAAAAATCATTACATATTTTAAGCTCTTCAAATTCTAAATTTGTTTCAGTTAAAATACAAGAGCCTCCTCGTCTTTCATTTTCTCTTGACCAAGAGGTCGCCATTCTATAATTATTCAGGCAGACATTACTTTCAGTCCCTTTTTTTAGGAATGTTTCGGAAAGGCATACAACGTTAATTTGCTTTTGTCTTAATTTAAAATTATGAAGTATGACTTCAAGTTCATCTCTTTTTTTAAAAACGCTGGCTATATTTTGATGTAGTAAGTAAAAATTATGACCAAGTTTTTTTGGCTCGAAAAAGACTACACGATTCTCTGGTTTCAATTTCCTGTTTTTCATTTCTGTTTTCCAATACAACATCTTTGGATTGAGCTACTACTACGAAATTCTCTGTTTGGGTTGCGACATCTACTAAATTACATAATGGAGATGTTGTATTGCAGAGTTCATGTTTAGGATTCGAGAAGTTATAGTAATCATATTTGTAGTTTAACATATCAATAAGATTGAGTAATGTTTTAATCAATATTGAAATGTAAGAGCGAAAAGACCTTGGTTTTTGAATCCTAGTATTTGTAAACGTTAAATGTTCTTTTAGCTCTGCACTTAGCGTTTTTAGTATGTGTCGTATATCCTCTACATTGAGATAGCTACTCGAATATAAATCACTGATAAGTACATTTGTATGCGTCATATTTTCCAAGTATTGATACAGACTAGATTGTAATTTCATAAGTTTTTTGTCATACTGCCCACACATTAGTATAACGTAATCAGCTTTGCTTAGCTTTGAGCTGAGTGATAAACACCCTTCCAGTAATTTATCAGTTGTAGCACCAGGCTTACAAATACACTGTACAAGAAAAGTATTACCTAATTTATTCTGGAGAAATCTTCTTATATACACGCATTTCCTGTCTGAGAATATAATGACTCGTCGGCGAGATAAGTTTTCTCCAATTTTTGATGTGACGGAAGTTTCACTTGACGATATTTCCGTTTGCTTCGAAGCGATTTCTTCATCGGTTTTCCCTACATGTTTCACAGTAGCTGCTTTGTCATAATTTCCGTTTAGGCGTAAGGTTGCTTTTTTTTGCTCTGATAATGTTTTGGAAATTTCGTCATTTCCTTGAGTAGGTGTTAAGGTTGGGCTTTTATCATTTTGCGTTTTGTCCAGTAAATTTTCATTTGCAGTTCTGGCGATCTCTTCAACAGTTATTAAGGTAGAGCTAGGTTTGTCTTTTTCATTGACATGCAATTTCTTATTTTTGCTTGATTCATTCGGAGTAACTATGCTGATATTTTCCTGGTATAAGTCTTGATCAGTAGTGCTTCGATGTGATGAAAGTTTGGTTTTTGGGGTAGAAGTTCTGGAAGGGTTTCTTTCAGTTAGGAGTTTTTGACAAATTTCTAATTTCTTTTTCTGCGCAGTAAGGTTGCTTTTCATTTCAATTATTTCTATATTCAGTTTGTCTATTTCCTGGTGAGCGCTTTCAAGTTGAGTTTTAAGACCAACTATTTCCAATTTAAGGTTAGTCACTAATTCTGAATCATCTGCTTTTGTCAAGTTTGGAAGACTTCTAACAGAGTCACTTTTAGAAGTGCTGTCCAGAAAAGTAGATAGACTATCATCGTCATCTTGTGAAGTATGATTTGCCGGGTTTCTGTGGCCTATGACAAGTGATTCCATTTGCTTAGTGTCCACGATTTCTATATTTTCCTTTTGATTTCTGAGTTTGGAACTACTGGGTTCCTGTGTTGTACTCGATTTAACTGTTTTCTCTGTGGCTTTTTGATTACTGACTAGTCTACTCGCTTCATGGCACGCGTAGCACTTCCATGCGCTTCGGTCGTCAATCGTCATGAGATTGAAACGCTTGTGTGAGACGTTTGTGGTGCATTGAATGTGATACATACTTTGGCATGCAGAACACTTTAGATAATCCCTCGTTTTGATATCTTGATCGCATTTTTTGCAACTCTTCCTTATTACTTTTGGAGGCATGGATTAAGTACGACAGAATAATTTATTAAAATTATTAATTATTTAGAGCGTATCTGTATTTATTGATATCCAGCGAAACAATTTTAGCGCAATGTACTCTCTTATTGCAAACTTGAGTGAAACGGAACGCTTTTCAATGTTTCTGAACGAAACCTGCGCAATGACAGCCAGTCAGCCAAGTTGTCAAGATTAAATGTCAGTTTTATCAGTCGGCTCAAAACAACTGGATTTTTGATTAACCCTTTATTTTTTCATTTTATTTAACAAGTTTAGCAGTTATTTCAAATCTTTACATGTGTGTGTGCATCATATGTGTTTGAAACATACTTGAATTTCCCAGTTTTACATAAATAAA
Source organism: Thaumatotibia leucotreta (assembly GCA_025490895.1). Taxonomy (NCBI): domain Eukaryota; kingdom Metazoa; phylum Arthropoda; class Insecta; order Lepidoptera; family Tortricidae; genus Thaumatotibia; species Thaumatotibia leucotreta. The sequence goes on from JALPQI010021138.1 coordinate 14,015, forward strand.
CTGCTCACCGTGATCTTCGTGATGTTATTGTGAATGGCGCTTTTGTTTCGTGTGTTTCGGGTAAGTTTAGACGTGATTTTCCAATTGTTTTCTAGTTAAAATTCTTCTTGAATCCGTCACAGAGTTGTTTACACTTCGACAGTGACATGAGTCTTGTACCTGAGCGTGCTACCCAGGGTCACCCCCAGATACTTTTGCTCGTTCACCAACTCCAGCTCCTTGTCATGTACCCTTATGGGCCTCATCTCTTCTGTCTTCCTTTTGTTAGTCAATAACACGAGCTTCGTTTTTGATGGATTTAAATCCAGTCTCTCTCTCTGCACCATTCCAGCACTTTTTGGATACTACTGGCCATTATGTCCCTTATGGTGCTTAGTACCGGTCCACGTACGACTATATAGTACTCCGTCATCGGAGTAAGCTTGTATATATAGGCCCCCCTTATTTTCTTCACTAATGAGTACAAGTCCACCCTGTGGGAAACCTCTTTTAGGACTAATTGACTTTTTATATTCCGCCCAGTGTCGCCTTTATAGATCTTCACTTGAGCAATTTCCCTATCCATAGCGCTATTGTCTTGTTGACTCCTTCCCTTCTCAGACTTTTCTCTACCGCTGAACATTTTATGGTACTTGCTACTACAAGAAAAACCAAAAAATATGGACCAATTTACAAAAATTGTCAACTCCATACATACAGGATCATAACCATCCATTGCTTCAGTACCGGTATTGACACGCTTGGTGTTGACGATTTCACACAAAATCCTAGATTATTTTAGAACACTAATACTTAAAGCAACGTCAACGCCTCACTAGTAAGTTCCTTTAAGGTTACGTATTTTATTTATTTTATTTTATTTATTGGAGAAACAACAGAAGCAGTGACAAAACATGTAGTATACATATACAGTGGTAATTCATTAGGTGTTCACATACCTCCTTAAATGCTCCCACTAAGGACACATACAGTTTATATATTATAAACTAAAACGAATGCTACGGTAAACTAAACAAAAAGACCGCTGCCACTCAGTCAACAAACAAAGTGAATCTAGTTAAGCTTACAAAATATTTTAACAATCTGTCTCAGCTAGTATATTCAGTATTTGTTTTTGGAAACGTAGTCTACCAGTATTAAAAATGTCTACTGACGTGAAGAACTTATTGTAGGAGCTGCACAGGCGACGCAGTGGTGCGCGTTTACCTGCATTGGTTGAGTTGGTCGGGATGGCGAATAAGGCATTAGAACGCGACGTACAGCGCGAAGGGACCCTAAAACGTATATTTTCGAGCAACTCTAAACAGTCATAATTATTTCTACAAATGTTAAAAAGAACCATCATATCAGAGCATTTGCGTCTCGCAGCTAGGGAGGGTAACTTATAATGGCGTACTAACTTGTAGTAAGGCATATACTGACCGGTTAAACGTCTATGCGTAGCACGCAAAAACTTTTTTTGAATCATTTCAATAGCATTTGAGTACTTGTCATACAATGGATTCCAGATTGTCGAGGCATAATCTAAGTGGGGTCGTACTAGAGATTTATACAATAAGATATAAGTAGAAGCTTTTTTGAAGACCTTGGCTGTTCTTAATACGAATCCTAACATCCGGTAAGCTTTCGATATAATTTGTTCAACATGGCCACTAAAATCCAGTTTATTATCAAAAAGTACACCCAGGTCTCTCACTGTAGTTACCTTTTTAATGCATTTGTTGGCAATCATATACTCAGAGTGGATAAACCTTTTTTTATTTTTGGTTATTGACATATGTAAACATTTATCACTTGCCAGCTGAAGTTTGTTTTTTTGACAGTATGCCATAAAGTTGTCAATGTCATTTTGAATCAAGGTGATGTCAGTAGTAGAATTAACAGACTTGAAGAGTTTTAAATCGTCAGCGAACATTAGGAAACTACAGCTCTTAAAACATTCTTTTATGTCATTTATGAATATAATGTAAAGGAGGGGTCCCAAAATAGAACCCTGAATAACCCCCGAGGGCACGTCTGTAATTTCAGACCTAAATCCATTAGCAGTAATAACTTGAGTTCTGTTCATTAAGTATGATTCAAACCACCGCAAGAGGTTACCCCGAATACCATTGTATGAAAGTTTTTCTAGAAGCAATAAATGGTCCACCTTATCGAAAGCCTTTCTGAAATCCGTGAATATCACATCTACTTGTTCCCTTCTGTCCAAGGATTCAAACAGGTAATTGGTATAGAGTGTAAGATTGGTAATTGTGGACTTATTTTTCATGAAACCGTGTTGTTCGGGTATAATAGCTTTAGCAAGCAAAGGATATAGGAGATCATGGACCAAACCCTCGAATATTTTTGGGAAGCAGGATTGTACTGAAATGGGCCGATAGTTGGTAACATCAGCACGTGAGCCGGTTTTGTGTATTGGTGTTACATGAGAGATTTTCCACTGCTCGGGAAAGGTACCGACTTTTAAACAATTATTAAATATAATACTTAATGGACTAACAAGCGCTTTTGCTGCATTTTTAATAAATACAGGACTGATTTTCCCAAGTAATTAGTTTAAATATTATTCAATTACTTACTGTAAACCACTCTTGGATGGTTATGACGCCACAGCGTGTTAATCACGTATTGCAGTCACATTTTTATGTTTTTTTTTGGTTTGAGCCCGCATAGACAAACGTGTACTCTGTTCCGCTGTTTCACCTGAATTGAGGAGGCGGGCGTGGGTACACCCGGTATATTTAGACGCACGAGTACAAAACTACCTCAACTTTGACAGTGCGCTTACGGTGTTGATGAATTTTTGGTGTAAAATTTTTAAATATTTTAAATAGTACTTACGCGACGAAGGATTTTTATCATATTTTTTTGAACGTTTAACAACAATATTTAAAAACGATTACTGAAGTAAAATTCGCAATCGTACGTTAGATTTGCTATAATTTTCAGTACAAATTTGGAGGTTCCGATTTTTTTGTTAGATGGTGATGACTTTTGACATATAAAACATTATATTAAAATGAAACTATTTAGATTTCGATTATTTTGATCAAAGGGCCTTAAAGATAAAACTACTAAGTAACGAAAAAAATTAAAATCAAAACATAAAACCTAACATATTTTTTTCTAAACACCAAAACGCAACTTTTTTCCGAGTTTTGAAATCCACCCTCTGAGATATCGTGTCCGTGAGCGGTGTCTATGTGTGCGTTTGTGCGAGCGCGTTTATATGTAGATTGTCTTCTGTACACCTATTTTGTGGTTAAAATATTAAGGGCTGAGCGTCGAGCGGAGCGTCCAGCAGGGTGTGAAGCGGTGCGTCAAACGTTCAAGGGATTTGGACGGCATGTACTTAGGCCACGCGCATAAGTAATTGTTTAACATCGACGCCACGTTTGCTCGTCTACTCAGACCTACGACCAAATAAAACAGGGAAGCCGCACGCCATACTAAATTGCCTTTAAAAAACGGTTCTGAATTTTAGTTGACAAGTGTCACCCCCTCTCCAATGCATCACAGTAATGAATTTCAATGTCAACCTATAACAACTTAAACCGCCATTTAAAAATAGTTGTGATTGGTCCGTCAAAGTTATGATTGGCTATATTCTACAGTGCGTAAGTCTAATACGGGCGATCAATTAAACCAGGCATGGGATTCATTAGTGTAATCATAGATTACAAGGTTTTTTTTAAGTTACTCTTAATTATGACCCCACAGATTTTTTTTAAGATTATCGGAGCAGCAATGTAGGTATGAACATTTGTTATTGTTGACATGGCAGTTATGTCATCTGCTTTTGAAATTAGCTGTCAACGAGTATTTAACTCGTGTATGTTGCTCTACATTGCGCGCCGAATTATTTTGTACGGAAAAATTTGTTGCTCTAATTTTAAGTAAAAGTTATTTGAATGTACTTATTATGTCGTAAACTAACACCCGTTAAGAGCTTCGCCCGTTTTAGACTTACACCCTGTATAAACATGTGTCAAAGATGTTGCGCCGAAATATACGCGGTGTTAAGAAAAACGCTATGTCCTGCCCATTTTGGCACAATTGAACAAATGTTTTTGGGGGCATTTTGAGCTGACGTTAGACGTCCATGTTTTATATGGTCGTCGCATTATGCCGCGGCCACGACATTGGTCTAAGGCGACCGGCTTAGCGGAAATCCATACGTGGAGGAGGCATCCCGCTCCATCTCATGCATTCGCTCGCCGCTGGTCGCCTTAGACCAATGTCGTGGCCGGGCCTTTAGACTAAAAGTCAATACAATATTTTTCGCCGTCACTGATATAAAAAAGCCTGTCATGACTTGAACCAGCCCCCCTCCCCCGCGGCAGTAAACGCCGCGGTCTGTATGCACAATATAAATTAATTTAAATTTATTCACGGCCCACCGGCGCTATGTATAAGAAAATATTTAAAAAACGCGAACGGGAGCGCGCAACGGCCATTTTATTGTAGCCTGTTTAGCAATGTCGCGTTTTATGCAACTGTGTAAGTTAGGCACCTACCTATTTATTGCGTGATCCGAGAGCATGTTTATATATGCATTCTAATTCTGCTGCAGCCAAAAAATCGTTTTTGTCTCTTCATCATCAGCCTATGATTGTCCACTGCTGGATGTAGGCCTCTCCTATTCACTATGCGTATAGACGCATTAGGAGGTAACTGCCCATAATCGCCACGCTGGGCAAGCGGATTAGCGATCGCAGTAATGTGTCCACTATGATGACGCTGCTGCCCATCATAAATCTTTTATGAAATGATGGTCAGTGACACTTCGATTCCTTAGTCGACTCTTACTACACCCACAGGATGAATTGGGGTGGAGACCAATGTATTCTTAATGCCGTCACGTTATTTTTTCTACTCCAGCAAGTAGGCCTTCACGCGGCTATTTGTAACGAAAAAAAAACATGTTTTTATCACATTCCTTACAGCAAAACCTTTCATTTGATACCCATGTCATGGGGGTAGATTAGTCTGCCATCTTGGGAGGCGGCTATATTGTATTTGTACTGACAATGACGTTTCTTAGCTTATCATGTATTATCATCAGAACTCTAACGTCATAACGTGTGCCAAATTTTACCCTCATCGAAGACCGAGAAGTGGATCAAATAAACGGGTCTTAATCGCGTAAACTTACGTTTAATTATATCCTGACACCACAGTATGCCTGCGACCACGGGTGTAACGTCATGCCCGAAACGTCAGGATATAATTAAACGTAAGTTTACGCGATTAAGACCCGTTTGTCTTTAAAATATGATTGTTTATCGTGAAAGCTTAAATAAATACATTTGGATCAAATAAAGATTCCAAGATTTTCTTACATAATAAAATAATTATTATTAACACAATAGAAAGAGACGGGTAGCCGCGTAACACAAGATGGTCCCCTCCCTGGTAATTGGTGAATGAACACTGACAGCGATATATATATATAAGGTCCTAATTTATTAGTTGCAGATATTTTAACACATGATACTTAACTTTAAAATAATTAACTTTAAATATAAATTAAGAAATCTTTTCATGTAGGTAACTTTTTTGATTTCATTTTCCTAACAAAAAAATTAATTATAATTTCGTCTAAAAAAAAATCATCATGTGCATTATCACATGTCATAATAACACTGTCTGTCATGTCATCAAACGACACAATCCAACGGAAAATAACATGACATTGACAATCAAGTATTAAATTTTTTCGCGTTGACGTGGCCAGTTCCAGTTAAGTTGTACGTAAAAGAGGTACTAGAATCTGTTCAATGAGTTTTCATTTAATAATCACATAAACAGGGTGTTTTCACGTAGCAAATTTGTTTTTCCATTTTCTCCAAAAAAACATCGTAAAAGCTATAATGTTTCACGGTTAAATATACTCCAGAGACCGAGTACTATCAGCTGTAAAAATATCTGCATCTAATAAATTAGGACCTTATATACAGGGCGTCCCACGGCGATGCCACATGGAGGGAAAGTACCTTAAATACAATGACATTAAATAATAAATGGACGCACAGAGCCAAACAAAAAAACCAAGAAAAGTGGCACTAAAAGTCATTTCTATCATGTTTCAGTTGAAGCTAATAACGCTCACTCAAAACTCAAAGAATAAAAAACTTTGTGAAGTGAGCAATAAGTGTCAAATTTGCGAACAACACCGCAAAATAGTAGAAACTTTTTATATTTAAGGAATAATGATGCTATACCGTAAGGTGACCAAATGTCAACTGTCAGAACTGAATAGCGGAGCAAAAGGACCACAATATTTACTCTTGCAGCCCATTATTTTAGGGCCATTTTTTTGAGCTGTTTGAGGATCCACTTTATATTCTAAATCAATGCTTAAATATCATAGATAGCGTATTTTGCTGAAAGAAGACTTTATTTTATTTTCAAGACTTAGTAAAATTACATTAAATTTTTTTTGAAGAAAAAAAAATTGTATAGAAAAAAAATATCGCCCTGTCAGAGGAAACATACCTTAATGATCGTAAATGAGCATAATCTTACAGAAAGAAGACATTATTTCGATTTAAAAAACAAATTCCAACTTGTCTCCACAATATTTTGATTTAAAAAAAAAATTGTATGAAAAAAAAATAGGTATCACGTTGTCAGAGGAAATTTCCATTAAATTTTTTTTATTGAAAACAAGTTGGAATTTGTTTTTTAAATCGAAATAATGTCTTATTTCAGTAAGATGCTCATTTACAATAATTAAGGTATGTTTCCTCTGACAAGGCGATATTTTTTTCCATACAATTTTTTTTAATCAAAAAAATGTGGAGACTAGTTGGAATTTGTTTTTTAAATCGAAATAATGCCTTATTTCTGTAAGATTCTCATTTACGATAATTAAGGTATGTTTCCTCTGACGAGAAGATTTTTTTTTTCATTCAATTTTTTTTCAAAAAAAAACAAAAAAAATTGAATGCAATTTTACTAAGTCTTAAAAATAAAATAAAGTCTTCTTTCAGAAAAATACGCTATCTATGATATTTAAGGTACTTTCCCTCCATGTGGCATCGCCGTAGGACGCCCTGTATAATTCATACTACATACCTATGTATATTTTTACGTCGTCTAAAGGTGCTTTTAAACCAAAAGAGCATTCGCTGTTCTACGAATCAACCAATCACGTTTTGTGTACCGATCGAATTTCGTAGAGTTGGGAGGTTAGAACAGTGAATGCTCTTTTAGTTTAACCGCACCTTTATGGTATTCTATATTAATACCGCTCTTACGGATTTTCATGTTT
>JALPQI010021139.1:0-22848 GCA_025490895.1 Thaumatotibia leucotreta
GCTTAATCGAAGCACAGAATTGTTTGACTGCTTATAATTGTTATTAAGTAACCAGATATATTTGTCTTTTAAGTAAAATTTTGCAAAGTTTGATCGCCGAGTATGATTCTATATTTATTAGATAGTTACGACGTAACTGCGAAAAATAGAAAACTCGCAACTACTGATGGCAAGTTTTGAATTAACATGAGTTGCAAATCCTACTCGCATATGATGTAAGGTTTAGTTATATCTACAGTATGTTACGTTATAAACATTTAAATTTCTGATGATCCTGTAGGCACATAATGTGTTCGTGTTCAGGGTAGTAACATAATAGAATAATACTACATAAGTAGGTATAATTGTAATAAAATGCAAGTAGTCAATCCCACAAAAACTCGCCAACTTCATTCATACCCACAAAGCTTATTTTTTTCCTTCTACTTCAGAATCACTACCATAAGGAGATCATTAATGAAAGTCCCTATTTTTTATGAAAATTACAATAAAAATGATACTGATCCGTGACATAGTATAAGGGATATATTTATTTAAAAAATATAATTAATAGTAAATTCTGACGATTCTGCGTAGAATCATATATTTTTAAATTAAGTAATACGTTTTTGATATTTTTCAATAATTGGTGATTGCTGCTTCACGTCATGTCATCAGACTCTCTTAGTCCACTGCTAGACGTAGTGGACGTAGACAAAGGCTTCTCCTATTAACTATGCGTATCGACCATGTATCGACGCACATAAGCACGCTGGGCAAGCGGGTTGGCGATCACAGTAGTTCCACTATGATGATGCTGCAACCCATCATCAATCTTCAGTAAAGGAATATTCATTAACACTTCAATTCCTTAGTCGACTCTTACCTGCGAAGATTTAGTGTGGTGACAAAATTGTATTCTTAATGCTGTTACTACGCGGCACACGCAGGTTAGATACTATAGATACATAGTACCTAGTTACGTCAAAAACACCTTTTACCCACTACTGTATCTGGAGCAAATAAATATGTCCGATTTCAAATGAAAACTTACAGATTGGCGAAAACCAAAGTTTTCGAGTTACAGTTACAATAAGTATTTTTACTTCATGACTTTTGGCCAATTTATTTAACAATAAAAATGCTTAATTGTTACGGGCGTATCCATATATTCGCACCGAGCAAAGCACTTCCGTAAGAGACTGAACGCTATAAAGGATATGGAGTGGAGGCAGCCATGATTCGGCCCGCACTAACCACTAACAAACAGAATATGAAGCTCTCGCCGGCTTTCATAAAATAATCAACTTCTAGATTTGTTATAAAAATACAAATATGTATACCTACAGTCTGATACTGAGAAGGTAGCCTTCCTTGATAGCAAAGGTTTATTATATGACGTAAACAACATAATTTAAACATCTAGCAAAACGGGTTTACTCACGATTAACATGTTTCAATCTATTTAGGGGATCCTCTTCATGGAGTACCCGCGACCAAAGCCCGGCGTGTACTGCAGTAGTGACCGTCTATTATTGACTGAAAGTGTATATACTCGTTCAATTATGTTGCGCAATTTCAGATTTAAATTATTGTGAGTATAGTACGGTCAAATCGTACATAATTTTACCCTAAACTCGCAAATCAAGTAGTATCGCTGCATTTTTGGTATGTTGTTTAGACACCATAGGACAGTATAAAACCATATTTTGCAAGCAAAAAAAAGTTGTGCTAGCTGTGTAGTAGGTACGTGAAAAACTGCGAAATTTACGGCCATTTTTTAGTTTCTGATTTTTATTTAAAAAACCTTATGTTTTTGATATCAGTTTTTCACGTATAACGCAGCTAGCACAACTTTTTTTTGCTTGCAAAATGTGGTTTTATACTGCCCTATGGTGTCTAAATAACATACCAAAAATGCAGCTTTACTACATGATTTGCGAGTTTAATGTACGATTTGAGCGTACTAGTAATAAAATCGCTGAAAATTTAAATAATTTTGATCCTCACATTAGTTATAATTCTAAAGACGTACACAACATTATAATTCTACGGCATGTAAAAAAACTGTGACGTAAGTGGAAAGATTATTAAAGAACGAGTCCAGAGAATGTCCTCATAACTTCTTACTTTATAGTTTATACAAATTTTATTGATCATAAGAAAATTTTATGCGTTTTCTTAGTAGAATTAATTTGCAAATTCGAAGCATGAGTGCAACTAACACTTAAGAAGATGTTCGCAGTCAACAATGTGTGAGAGGAATGTTATAATGAAATGTTTGATTTAAGTGTCCGTTGGTTCGCCTATAGCTCCTAGTCTGTATCCTAGTTTTAAAAATACACGCTTGATTTGATGCCTATTTTATGAAGTACATATAATACTTGTACGCTGAGAATAAAATAAAGATTGATAATGGGCAGCAGCATCATCATAGTGGACACATTGCTGCGATCGCCAATCCGCTTGCCCAACGTAGCGATTATGGCATTTACCTCGCATAGTAATAACAGAGGCCTACGTCCAGCAGTGGACTGAGATAGGCTGATGATGTGATGTGCACGCTGAGAATGGGCCTTTTATGTGGGCCTGTAAGTGCAGTCTGGGTGCTTTTGTAAATGATACGTCTCGAATTGTCATAATGAGTTTAGCAGGCTAGGAAACAAACAGGAGTAATGTAGCTTGGTGTAACTACATTTGTAAATATAACCTTGCAAATCCATCATGTCCAAATGTATACTTATTTTGATATGGTATTATAGCTGAATTATCGTCTGCGAATAGAACGGTTGGAAATTCAACTATAGCAGGAAGATCATTTATGTCAAGATAATAAAGTAATGGGTCCAGTATACTGCCTTGGGGAACACCGTAATAATTTGTGTCATATTCAGACTTGTGATATACAAGGACATATATTTCCTTCTCTTCTAACAAACTCTGTACACAGCAATCTTTGACTTAGCGAAGATTCTACCCAGCTGAGTACGTTCCCTTGTATTCCACAATGCTCCAATTTATTCAAAAGTCTCCGGTAAGCCAATTAAGTTCAAAAGCCTTTGACATATCAAGGAATAATACAAAAATATGTTAGCCATGGTCAAATATAATACAAGAGTCACTGAAAGTAAAGTCTTTTTCACCACACTCCTCGTAAACACGCTGTTTGTCCTTCAATTTCAGAGCGCATAACTATGTTTTAATGTTTAGAGGTAAAAGTATTTTTTTAATCTTCTGAATAGACTAAAGCTGATTTGTTTATTTTTTTGGAAGTTGAGGACTTGCAAATAAATACCTTCTAATTTGTTATGTTTGAGTTTTATTACGCATGTTTCCTCGCTTTAGTGTGTTGAAAAATGTTTTGAGTTTCACTCGGCAGCAAACAACTCTCGTTCAACTCTCGTGCCTTAAAACCCTCGCATCGCTCAAGATTCCATTTTATGAACCACTCGCTGCGGTCGTGGTTCAAATTCTGGAATCTTTCGCTTGCTCGGGTTTCAATATTTGCACGAGCTTTGCTCCCTAGTAAAACAAATAACTATAAGTTTTGTTTCTAATCACTGGAATAATTGTTCGATTTCGCATCCCGTGGTAAGGTATTGACAACATTTTGCCTCCCGTAGTACACGCTAAACAGTTCTTAACACTAGATGACCCTTACAACTAATCAGAGTGATGTTTCTCGGTGCTGAAGTCGTGGTGTCAATCTACATGCTAGATGACTAATGTTGACTTTATTTCTGGTATACTCAACAGTATGAAGCGGTTTATTAGGCTGCCCTTCAATATCAGTAGTAGAAAAGCCCCTTTCAATTTGTTTAGCAGCTTTCGTTTGTCTCTTTTTTTGCTGCTACCTTTTGAAGTGGGTTTCATTTGTGTAGACGCACAGATTGTTTTCGGTTTGATAATTAGGAGTTCAGGTTTCTTTGGCTTCTAAATAAAGGAGGACGTTACAAAATGCACCTTTATAAAAGTTACCCACGGTATTGTACGTATTACTGTGTTAGTTTACCTGCATAATCATGAATTTGCAACACATAATAAGATTAATAAGTAATGCATGATCAATAGAACGATTAAACTTCCCGTGGTGTAGTATAATATACCTACATAGTGCTAAGCGCCAAAGCATTGTGTTCCCGGTATTAATGGAATAAACTCAGACTGCTAAAGGCGCGCAGTGGATATCCTATTTAAGCGTGCTACACATTGCCGGGATTATATTTCCGCGGAATAAATTTAAAAGTTCAGGTGGCGAAGAAAACGTGAAGGTGATCTTTCCTCTTTGGGTAATCTTAGAGCAAATAATATTACGCGTTACTTATTTCAACCGTCCTATTTAAATATTTTTTCATCACACCGTTCGGTAAGTGCGCCAATGCGCTGCGGCGATGCGCGCAGAAGATGCGTTATTACGCCCTAGGGCAATCAAGGATTTTCATACAACATTACGTCGCACTAGCGCGGCGCGCGCCGCCCCATCCAGGCTTAGGCTTTACTTTCACACTCGTTCACAATTTCTTATTTACCGCCCTTAATACACAATGACTACTATAAGCACCAAATGGAATTGTGTTGTCTACTTTACGTATCTATATTTCATATATTATCATTATTATCATGCGTAACCTTACACTGAGCATAGCTCGAAATATTCTCGCCAGATACTATTTTAAAGAAGTTCACAATCAAAATATTGTAACAGGCCTTTCTTCACCTTCTTATATCGTTGATAAGGTTGTTTCGCTGTGGAACGGAACGTACTAACGAACACGTACCTACTAAAACACTTTTTTCTTGTGAATACTGTCTTGACTCATCTGCATCAGATACATTGTCTAATTTGTCTATTGACAAACTTAACACAACAATAAGTGTAAGTCGGTATTTCACGTTCAGTAGTCTATAAATATATACATGGGATAATTTTACACAAATCGACGTTGTCAATGGTAAACTCAATTAACATTTTCCCCTCACTAGCTCGTAAAGTGCTCGTTTATCCTTTAATACGAACGTGCAAAAACGCATATTATTCACTTGTGTGGCAAAGTAATGACCTTGGTTTTGGAATAACAAAACGTAAAATGCTCATGGAAATCGTTCCATATTAATGATAATTAAATAATTTGTTTGAGAATTTAGTGTAAAATACAAACCTTTATATAATATGATGATTTTAACATATAAATCCTAAAATTCCATAAGTAACATTTGTTTTAGTGAATGATGATAAGATAACTAGATGCAATCACAAAACGCAGAAAATGTCAACGTCAACATTGTCAAAGAATATTATAGGTTATAATCTTTATTTACCGACTCGAACACGCATAAAAATAGTAAACTAAACAACTTTCAGGGTGTTCTGTTATAATTTTGTAAAGATAATGAATGAGAATAATTTAATAATGCATTGGCGTTGGTGTGCAACCACAGGAATGTGTTAAAATCGTGCTGCGTTTACTTTTTCGTCCTAAGTTTACTGCGACAAAATCTTGCATTAAATACATGATGCATTTGGAAAATTATTAGGTATCACTAACCCGATGATGATTGTAATGTGAACAAATAATTACCTTTTTTGAGTTTCCTCGCTATAGTGAGGGGAAAAGTTTTGTGTTACACACGGGTGCAAATGTATTTTACTTCTCGTATGTTAAAACACTCGCTGCGCTCAGGATTCTATTTTAGAACCACTCGCTTCGCTCGTGGTTCAACTATAGAATCCTTTCGCTTGCTCGTGTTTCAATTTCATACTCGCGGGTAAAATACAACTTTGCACCCTTTTATAACAAATAACTATTGTCTTGTGGATACTAAGCGAGCGACGGTAGATAAATATAAGTTAGATATACAGTGTGTAAGTCTAATACGGGCGATCAATTAAACCAGGCATGGGATTCACTAGTGTAATCATGGATTACAAGGTTTTTTTAAAGTTACTCTCAATTATGACCCGACAGAATTTTTTTAAGATTATCGGAGCAGCAATGTAGGTCCGAACATTTGTTATTGTTGATATGGCAGTAATGTTATCTGCTTTTGAAATTAGCTGTCATCGAGTGTAACTCGCGTATGTTGCTCTACATTGCGCGACGAATTATTATGTATGGAAAATTATGGTGCTCTAATTTTAAGTAAAAGTTAATTGAATGTTAAGAGCTTCGCCCGTATTAGACTTACACCCTGTGTAAGTATACAGGGTGTAAGTCTAATACGGGCGACGCTCTTAGCTGGCGTTAGTTTACGACATAATTAGTACATTCAAATAACTTTTTCTTCAAATTAGAGCAACAAAATTTTCCATACAAAATAATTCGGCGCGCAATGTAGAGCAACATACGCGAGTTCAGCACTCGTTGACAGCTAATTTCAAAAGCAAATGACATAACTGCCATGTCAACAAAAACAAATGTTCGTACCTACATTGCTGCTCCGATAATCTTAAAAAAATTCTGTAGGGTCATAATTAAGTGTAACTATAAAAAAACCTTGTAATCCATGATTACACTAATGAATCCCATGCCTGGTTTAATTGATCGCCCGTATTAGATTTACAAACTGTATGTAGATAGCAATAATATTTGTGATAAATACACAAATAAATGCCTTCGGCGGGATTTGATCTCGGAACCTACGGCTTTGATGGTAAGATTACCAACTAGGTTACATAAGCTGACAAATACAGACTATGAGCAATGATGTCTATTGACTTAGGTCATTCACGAGCTGGAGGTGGCACGGAGCTCGGCAGCGCGCCCGGCGGATAGGTCGGCCGAAGTGAGTTAATTAACTGGGAGCGTGTAAGGCGCCGCTCACGGCCGCTCTAATTGCGCGATTATTCCTCTGCGACGCCTAACTGCTGGATGAAATTTAATTAAAGTTTGTTGTTCAAATAGATTTAATTAAAGTAATGTTGTAGCGGGTGCCGCGCCGACGCCGGGCGTCTCAATCCGCGTGAGTGCTGCGCAACTTTTCTAATTCATTACTTCTGAAAGCGTTCCCGTGATGCCGAGCACTCTTAATAATTTGTATTGTGTAGCCGTTTTAGTGAGAGCACTCCCGAACATATACCACTTCCGACTACGCTTTCATGTGACCGCTGTACTGTACCTAACTGTTACCTCATTCCTAACCCAACTAGGTGATGTCTCCGCTCTAATGGATACGAGATTTAATCATTATTCCGATTAAATAGATCCACACAATCTCTACTAAAGTGACTGTATCAATTGAATTATTCATAAATTAGTTGATATTTCTTCATTAGTGAGACAGTTGTGTCGTTGAAATTTACACCGAAATGGACTCTCGAATACAAATGCACCATTAAAAGCCACATTAAGATAAAAGCTGTGTGCCATTTATTTTGATTAATTATTAATAGGATTGTCAATTAAGACGGAATAACGTTTGAAAGACCTTCTGAAAATAGGAAATGTTTATCAAAAAGTAGCAATCATAGCACCGAGGCTGGCGGCCGTAAGCGTCGAATGGTGTTCACGTCAATTACAGCTAATGGAAAACTTAAATTATGATAAAAGCTAAACGACGCGCCGGATGCCGCGCTGGTAGCGTTCGTCGCTTAGTAATCTGTTCCTAGGAATGTTCCCTTAACAGCTCAGAAAATTCCCAGGAACAAGGGATTTTTATCATTAGTTTTGCAATACGGGAGTGATGTGAGTTACATCTTTAATAATGTACGAAAATTCGATGAGATCGATAACACCCGCAATATATTTCATCGGATTCAAGTGTTTACAAGGACTTTTCGCATATATTAATACAATATTCGATACTATCTTAAAACAAGTGTTTTAGATGTAAAATCTATGCATATTTATAAAGGGTACAAAACAATTACAATGTATTTTCGCCGCCGCTCGAGCCTTGGACTATACTACTCACTAGTCTCACTACATTTCATTAGAACCAGATTAATTAATTACTAAAAGCTTTAGAGAAAAGTAAATTATCAATGTTAGTGATAACTAATAATGAGTTGTATTACTGACAGTTTACTTTCCTAGTTGACAGGCCTTTAATAACAAAAATATATAGATTTTGATCCTTAAAATTTACCACAAATTGTATTATTTATAAACAAAAATATAGTAACATAAAGGACAATTTAAAAATAAATAAAGAAATAGTTATCACGCAAGCACTGATGGAGATATTAGGACTGATGGAGGTAGGGCTGCGCCATCGTTTAGGCCAAAGAAGTTTTTGAAGGAGTTAAATTTGTGGCGCGTACCCCGAATACACGTGCTTGTAGCACGGAGCACGGAGTATGGAAATTATAATTTTCGATCTAAGCCAGCCCATTACTACGACGAGGGATCTGTCCCAACGATCAGATATTTTGATCCATAAAATTATTTTACATATTTGTGAGATGTGCGTTAAAATATGAAATACCCTATTTTATTTTATTCATTTTGAAGTAGGTACGTTGCTTCTCACTCAACTTTTCAAACAAAGTTGAACGTATTCAGGATTTGATTAAGAATCTGCATCCCATTGCTCGGTTTCAAAAGAAACCTGGAATCATCCAGCACACACTATTATACTATGAAAATATGAATAAACGCTTTTGTCGTCACAAAATCACCTGCGTTAAAATAAAATAAGAACGGCGCGGGCGCGCCGCGACCCACAAAAGCTCTGTCGGGCAGCTTTCAGCCGATTACCCGCGACGCGCAGCCTAATTTGATTGCCACTGCCATCAATTACCTCGACCACCGCAGCTTTTTATTTACTCCGCTTTCGCGTTCTCCTGCGACCTTTCGCTTATTTATTAAACTGCGATTTATTGCCGACGGCTTTATTGGCATTGTTCTTCGCTGATTGCTCATTGTTGAGTTGAATCATTAAAACGGACTGCTTATTCGCTCAACAATGAGCTAGTCTTGTGGTGTGACATCGAAGTTATGGGTTAAATGGTGCGTGTTGATTAATATTTGTATTCAAATACGGTAAAGGAATTTATGTACAGTAATCGAAATGGATTCACGTACTATTTTTGAATTTGACACAGTGACAATCAATATGAAAGTCGCTAGGAACCTCATATTGTTGTCACTATGACAAAGTAGAAACTGGTGCATAAATAAATTACCTTGACTGTACCATTTCTTACCTTGTTGTACTTGTATTAATTGACGATACATAATTATATTCACGTTTATTTTATCTGTGCAGTGGATTTTTAAGTGGGTAGATAAATATTTTTTAGTGTCATCAGGTAAGTAGGTACCTAGTAAGTATAGCATGAGATTTTAAGAGTAAATTAAAAATATTTGCTGCCATCTCAGGTCATCGCTAAGAACAACGAAAGGTAAGTTTCTTTTAAATTTATCCAACTTTTCTACTTAAGTTTATAAACGTAATTGCAATTGTCGTAATAACATAGGTAAGATAGGGTGATAGGGGTGTAAATAAAGCATTTGGGGTAGCAGTGATGCGCCCACCCCTGGTGTCTGCACTCAATTTCCTTGATCAACTCACAATTACGGAAATTGGTCGCGCCGTCGGCGCGCACATCGCTTTTCAACGCACTGACTAACTTCCACGAAACTCACAAACAGCGAACTCAAAGCATTGTGCACACTCCTCCCCCATAATTGCATTCGTACATCATAGTAATTGCTTCACGTGGCGTCGAACCTTTATTTAAAAACCAATACGTTAACAGCAAAAAAGAAACTTGTTGAAAATGTTTAAGGAAATGCTTTATTGATCACACTTTAAGCTGCTTCCAATTTATGAAAAGATTCTTACATGCACAACGTTTTACAGCCTCCGGTATCCGTATTGAAATCTTTACTGGCCTCATTGTTCCATTCTCAATTTGGGCGACCTTGCAAGTTTACGCATCTCTTTCACGAGTAAATTGCTCTGCTCCGTCGGAGGAGTCATAAAGAAAATTGCCATACAGTTGATAAATAATTTATCTGAAAGCCCTCCCAGTCACCGAAACACGCTTGGAGCGCCATTCAAACACTTCTTATCTGATATTGATATGATATTAAGGACACTATGCTCGTCTCATTCGTACCTGTGAGTTAGTACACCCGAAATGCAATGAATGTTTTGTCCAATCAATGTCGAATGAGTTCAAAAAAAGATGAGATTCTGAATTTCAACTTTTTTTCTTTTATTTTGCGATATCTCCGAGAATTTTATATATTTTTTACCAAATACCAAACGGGCTTAACCCCGAGATAGACCCGTTGCCTCTAAATCTATAATCCCATAATCTATATTCTCTAAGATCCCACATCTTGGAGAAATCGGTTGAAGTCGGTTTTAATTTTTTTTAATTTGGTTATAGTTTGCCGTTTCGTCTTAAGTACATTTACAATATTGTCGCTGGACCGGAGGAGAAATACTCGTCCCTAGGGGTGTCACTCGGCATCGTGGGGTTACCCCGAACCACCTTTGACACCATGCTTAAACCCTTGCCTACTGCAGAAGACCAGAAATCAAAGAAATCCATGTAAGTTATTGATGTGAACTTAAATACACTGGGCGAAATTGGGGTCATGATCCAAACTGTGAAAAACCTGTTAAGATGAGCTTTCTGGACCATGAGACCAATATGATAATCGTTATTTTTTAAGACTTGTACAGTAGAAGTTCATTATCATTAGTAGGTATACATTTCTCCATAGCCATACCACAAAGTACCCAAATATAGAGGGTCTGTTTCATAGAAGGCTCAAATAGTTCGGAATATGTTAGAATAGATGTCACTAGGAGCACGATTGACTAGTAATAGATTTAGTTTTATTTGAAATCCAGATATTTACTACCTGTTAGTGCACAGTTTTAATTAATTTAGCATCATACATCGAAAATAGTCAAAACCACCCTTTCTAGAAGAGTAAATTAGTAAATAAAAAAATTAACTATTTTTGGAATAAATTGATTACAGCGCCATCTATTATTGCACGTACATATTTTTATGCGTTTTTCTCGATACGCGTCAAACAGTACACTGCTCGAGTCTTGACAGAAATAATCTATAGATGTCGCTGAAAAAAATCTTGCATATATTGATTTTAAATGTTTAAGGAGGTCTAAAAAACAAAAAACTAATAAATACAATAAAAAAAAGGAAAAAGTCCCTACATCACTAATAATAACAAAAAAATACATACATTACAAGTCATATGCTAGGATTTGAACCCGTAACATAACAACTGATAACAATAAATAGCTGATTAGGGTATATCCGAATTATATAACAAATACATTGCGGCGCGGCGTTGCCGGCGTCGGCATTCTCTTTGCTTTACCGTAATCTGACGAGCTGGCAACAAACGAAACGAGAGGCATAGAAAATTGAAGGTAATCTGAGCATTGCATTCTGTTTCTATTCTACGCTTCAATACCAAACTCACATAGCGAAATAATAATTAAACTCTTACTACTGGCACTCTATATTATATCATTGGCAATAAATAGCTCTACTCTGTCCAACATCCAACAAACTCTGTAAGAAAAAAAGGGCTAATACTAATTTTCTCTTATTGTGTCTACATTTTTTGAATTTGCCATTTGTGTCCATTCTAAGATCCAAGATGGCGGGAACTTTTTTTGCAATTTTCATCATTATACTCGTGTCCGACTAATTCGCATATGTGGAATACGATTTTCGGGTCCATTCTAAGATTCAAGATGGCGGGAACTTTTTATTTTGCAATTTTCATCATTATACTCGTTTCCGACTAATTCGCATACGTGGAATACGATTTCCGGGTCCATTCTAAAATCCAGGATGGCGGGAACTTTTTATAAAAATTTCATCTTTATACTCGTTTCCGACTAATTCGCATACGTGAAATACGATTTCCGAGTCCATTCTAAAATCCAAGATGGCTGGAACTTTTTTTTGCAATTTTCATCATTATACTCGTTTCTGACTAATTTGCATACGTGGAATACGATTTTCGGGTCCATTCTAAGATTCAAGATGGCGGGAACTTTTTATTTTGCAATTTTCACCATTATACTCGTTTCCGACTAATTCGCATACGTGGAATACGATTTCCCGGTCCATTCTAAAATCCAAGATGGCGGGAACTTTTTTTTTGCAATTTTCATCATTATACTCGTTTCCGACTAATTCGCATACGTGAAATACGATTTTCGGGTCCATTCTAAGATTCAAGATGGCGGGAACTTTTTATTTTGCAATTTTCATCATTATACTCGTTTCCGACTAATTCGCATACGTGGAATACGATTTCCCGGTCCATTCTAAAATCCAAGATGGCTGGAACTTTTTTTTGCAATTTTCATCATTATACTCGTTTCTGACTAATTTGCATACGTGGAATATCATTTCCGGGTCCATTCTAAGATCCAAGATGGCGGCTACTTTTTATTGTCATTTTCATTATTATACTCGTTTCTGACTAATTCGCATACGTGTAATACGATTTCCGGGTCCATTCTAAGATTCGAGATGGCGGGAACTTTTTATTTTGCAATTTTCATCATTATACTCGTTTCCGACTAATTCGCATACGTGGAATACGATTTCCGGGTCCATTCTAAAATCCAAGATGGCGGGAACTTTTTTTTTTGCAATTTTCATCATTATACTCGTTTCAGACTAATTCGCATAGGGTAAAAGCACCAATAGATGACTGCCACCCAGAAGATGACTGATAGGTCTAAAAACCTAAATAATTAAATCAGGAATAATTTTCCACGCCCGGGAGTATTTTTCTCACATGCGGCAACACTATATCGTGTCTCACATGCGAATTACCAGACAGTTAAGCCACGCACGCGGCAGTGAGCGGCCGTCGAGTTTGCGCTTTGGGCCAAAATCGCGTTTTATATGGGATCCTTATTAAGAAAAGCCCTCAAAAATTTAAGCTTTTAATTACGTAAAAAATCGAATATGGCTTTTATTTCCTTGATTCACTTCAGTACAGATTTTAGACTAATATCTCTATTGTGTATATTATAAAGAATAGTTTTTTTTAATTTAGTTTATGAGATATTTGCTGGTCAAGTTATGGTTCCAATATTGTGTGTTCGGGCCAAAAGATGAACGACGGTCAACTTTTGGGCAAAGGCTCGTATTTTCAAACGATTGTGTAAATTATAATAAAATAGCTACATGCAATATTTAAACATAAAATTACAATCAGTTTTGTAGATGATTTTTTGACCAAAAGATGAACGAGCCTTTTTTCATGTAACACGTTTTAAAGTAATTTATTTTTGTATGAAAACGGGATTGTTCAACTCAAGAATCGCTGTCCAAAACGTGAACTAGGAAAATTTGCTGGTTCATCTTTTGGGTCGGATTCCAATAAATGAATTCGATTCATTTTAGTTCGTTCATTTTGTTAATACGGTGCCCGAAACATGAACCAACTGATTTTATTGAACGGTTGAACTTGGGAAAAGTTAAACTTTTGTTCTTAGAGATCAGATTGTTACATAATATACACCGTGCTTATATTTAATTAAAAGAAGGTCAAATACAATTAATTAATCTAAGAAACGAACGGTTTTACTTTGCTCTATTCATCTATTGGGGTCTTGCCGTTCATATATTGGTCTCGCTATATTGCGATTATGTTGGTTCATCTAATGGGGTCAAATTGTTCAGAGATAGGGCACTTTGTTCAACTACTGGGGAATTTGACTCCTTTTTTAATATAATCATTTTTATAAAATTACTAAAGTTTAATACGAGACACAAAAATAGCTTATTCTAAACTCAATTAAATGCGGAATCATATAAAAAAATAAAAATTGATGAATATAAGTTACATCATATAGAAAAAAATATTTAAAGTTGGGAAAGTTGCTTAACTGTTCATCTATTGGTGATTTTACCCTACGTGGAATACGATTTCCGAGTCCATTCTAAAATCCAAGATGGCTGGAACTTTTTTTTTGCAATTTTCATCATTATACTCGTTTCTGACTAATTCGCATACGTGGAATATCTTTTTTGGTTCCATTCTAAGATTCAAGATGGCGGGAACGTTTTTTTTTAATTTTCATCATTATACTCGTTTCTGACTAATTCGCATACGTGGAATATCTTTTTTGGTTCCATTCTAAGATCCAAGATGGCGGAAACTTTTTATTTTGCAATTTTCATCATTATACTCGTTTCCGACTAATTCGCATACGTGGAATACGATTTCCGAGTCCATTCTAAAATCCAAGATGGCGGGACCTTTTTTTTGCAATTTTCATCATTATACTCGTTTGTTGAGTTGAATCATTAAAACGGACTGCTTATTCGCTCAACAATGAGCTAGTCTTGTGGTGTGACATCGAAGTTATGGGTTAAATGGTGCGTGTTGATTAATATTTGTATTCAAATACGGTAAAGGAATTTATGTACAGTAATCGAAATGGATTCACGTACTATTTTTGAATTTGACACAGTGACAATCAATATGAAAGTCGCTAGGAACCTCATATTGTTGTCACTATGACAAAGTAGAAACTGGTGCATAAATAAATTACCTTGACTGTACCATTTCTTACCTTGTTGTACTTGTATTAATTGACGATACATAATTATATTCACGTTTATTTTATCTGTGCAGTGGATTTTTAAGTGGGTAGATAAATATTTTTTAGTGTCATCAGGTAAGTAGGTACCTAGTAAGTATAGCATGAGATTTTAAGAGTAAATTAAAAATATTTGCTGCCATCTCAGGTCATCGCTAAGAACAACGAAAGGTAAGTTTCTTTTAAATTTATCCAACTTTTCTACTTAAGTTTATAAACGTAATTGCAATTGTCGTAATAACATAGGTAAGATAGGGTGATAGGGGTGTAAATAAAGCATTTGGGGTAGCAGTGATGCGCCCACCCCTGGTGTCTGCACTCAATTTCCTTGATCAACTCACAATTACGGAAATTGGTCGCGCCGTCGGCGCGCACATCGCTTTTCAACGCACTGACTAACTTCCACGAAACTCACAAACAGCGAACTCAAAGCATTGTGCACACTCCTCCCCCATAATTGCATTCGTACATCATAGTAATTGCTTCACGTGGCGTCGAACCTTTATTTAAAAACCAATACGTTAACAGCAAAAAAGAAACTTGTTGAAAATGTTTAAGGAAATGCTTTATTGATCACACTTTAAGCTGCTTCCAATTTATGAAAAGATTCTTACATGCACAACGTTTTACAGCCTCCGGTATCCGTATTGAAATCTTTACTGGCCTCATTGTTCCATTCTCAATTTGGGCGACCTTGCAAGTTTACGCATCTCTTTCACGAGTAAATTGCTCTGCTCCGTCGGAGGAGTCATAAAGAAAATTGCCATACAGTTGATAAATAATTTATCTGAAAGCCCTCCCAGTCACCGAAACACGCTTGGAGCGCCATTCAAACACTTCTTATCTGATATCGATATGATATTAAGGACACTATGCTCGTCTCATTCGTACCTGTGAGTTAGTACACCCGAAATGCAATGAATGTTTTGTCCAATCAATGTCGAATAAAGATCAAAATGTTGAAGTTAGAATGCCGCCGGGGTAGTAGCTACTTCCACCTAATATTACTTTCCTTTTGTACCTACAATTTTGCAACAGAGAGGTTCGCACGTTCCCTTCTTTTATGGGCAATAAGTGGGATGCAATTATATTTATGGAGGAGATGGTTAGGGAAACTAATTTTACTCAATATTACCATTGGGTGTTGCTACCTGCGATTACCTATACAGAACGGACAATTTGTACGTTCAATGGGCAATGCACAACACAAGCAACTTTGTGCAACAATGTGTTTTTGTTTGTTTTAAGTATCTTTTATCTATAGGTATTTTGGTATGAAAATATATTCTGCTATTACCTACTCATGAATTTGCCTGCGCAGAATTCGGTTAAATCTATGCCGGGGAAATGCGTAGCTCCAGTATAAAAATCCTGTTTTTAAGTGACACCATCTCTCCACAGAATATCAAATCTTTTCAGTTGTTAAGGCGTGCAGGCTTGTGTATATCAAACTTCCAGACAAACATAGTACTTTCATATTTATAATATTGGTAAAGGATTGCACAGTAATCTTAAAAATAGTTGTTATATCCATCCTTAGATATTTATATGAAGAACTCAAAATTCGTTTATTAAATATTTTTGAGTTGTGTTTCATCTCCAGGGTTGGTGACCTCGGTATTTGCTCTTTGGTATGTGACATTTAATATTTAAAATTCTTACATAGATAAAGATTCTTACTATCACTTATAAATAAAATAACGTAACAAAGAAAATGCAAACATTATCATGTACTTAAAAATTATTCCAAGACGGTCCATACGATACCGTGTGACTGACTGGCTTTGTCAAAAAGTTGTCGGATTTCAAGTAGAGCCAAGCTTTTGACTAAATCGGTGTTTCTATGCGATTTTTTTACGCGTTTTTATTGTTCATTACCATCACCACTTTATTTTCTGTTTTATACAAGCAAACGAGACTATTATGCCAGAATAGCAGACAAATATGCGTCTGCTACAAGATAACCGAAAATGACTCCATTATTTATACGCAGTTCGTCAATAATTTGGGAATGGTAATGACCTGATTTGTGCGACGGAATAATCGCATAGAACTACCCAATTTATATACCACACAATTTTTTTAGGCTTTCTAGCCTAATTTCGCAAACTGCGTCTTTTGATCCTATGCCTGAAGGACGGATTTAGCTATTTTATCATCAGAAAGTGTTATTTATAAAACATTTTTCGAATAAACTATGGCAATTATTTTTTCAACAAAATTTACTACCATTCCTCAGTAGAAAAAAAAAATAAACAAACCTAAAAACTTTATTCCACTTGGTTTTATTCCGAACTTAAAACCTTAAAAACCTTGAACACATACTGTTTTATTTAAAAATATAGATATTTATTTATTAGTATTAACGTAAAAAAATAGATCTGCCAATGTGTTACACGATATGTGTCAATAGTAAGTCGAAAGCAAGCTATTTTTTTTTTTCATTTTATTGGCGAATGGTATAGTGCTTTGTATCGTCCTGGATTTATCTGGAATTTCAATGTACTCGTACGTTATCGGTGCTAAAAATCGGCCCGCCAATTATTTCGTACGTATCAATCGAGCGATGTGCCTATAAAGTTACAAACTCGTTAGGTGGATTTGTGTACCTGTTTCAAAGCTCTGAAAATATAGAAAAATAACTGCAGCATATGTTTTGGTTGCTAGAATAGATAGGAAAATATTATAAAGTGAAACTTGAACTAGATTTATTTTAGCGTAGTATAAATGAGTATCAGTTTTTGAGAAATATTGCTATGCAGCAAATAAAATGAAAACTGCACTATTATTTTAATATGTACGAAGAAAAAATGATGAGTAGGTACGGCATGTGTTATTTCATTATACACGGGATTGTACAACTATCAATTTCAAGAATGCGATTTCTAATAATGTACCTATAGGCGTTTTTAGACAGAATATACAGGGTGGAACGGAACGACGATCTTTCCCGCTACCGACCGAGCCTACCAACCATTACGATGAACTTACAGTATGGAACCAACATCGAATAGGTAACTGGGAAAATTGACTTTTCCTTACTATTGACCTCTAACTAATCAGTGACTTTGTATGAGGGGTTACTTTTTTTAAAGATATTTCGATGTTGGTCCCATACTGAAAGTTCATCGTAATGGTTGGTAGACTCGGTCGGTAGCGGGAAAGATCGTCGTTCCGTTCCACCTTGTATAAGTCTAAAAATTGTGAACGGTATCGTAATTTTTACTTTTTAAATATGCAGGTATTAAACTACGAAAGCTACTATGGCCAGTACGTACATACCTAAGCCTAATTCAAAATCGTATAGAAATAAAAATATGTACCTACATATGTAACAGTATTTAATTAATATATTGATAATGAAAGGCAAACGAGAAGTGTGTACGTGCGGGTAATTAGGGTGCGCGGGTAATGAGAGCTGAGTGTTAATTAGGCGACAGCGGAATCAAAACCCTTCAGTATCGTGGCGTTCGCCCAAAACTAAGAAAAAGTCACCGTTCAATTGTATAACTTCCACGTTTCTTGAAATCTACTTCATTACCGCAACCTATGTAAAAAAAAACTGTAAGCCAAAAGTCACTCAACGTCATACAAATAACATTAATTAACGAGGTCTATTTATTAGCGCCAACTCACAGCAAAATCAATTAGGTTCGTTTGCAAACTGCTCCAATAAATAGTGGTATCGGTAATTAGAATCAATCGTGGGATTGCGTTGAGACTGTTGGAATCAGGGGCGCTATTTCGCTCGCATACCGAGAGTTGGCATATTCGTTTATTTCGGGACAGCCATTTTGATGTAAGTTCCATCACTAACACAGATAATTGACCATTCGCGCTCTTTATTAATTATTAATACAGGGTGGAAAGGGACGTCGTTCCTTCCCGCTACTGACCTAGTCTATCAACCATTACGATGAACTTTCAGCGTTCGAAAGCGTACATAGAAAAATGACTTTTCCCTACTATTGAACTCTAACTAATAATTCACTTTGTATGGGGGGTTACACTTTTTTAAAGATATTTCTATGTTGGTACTATACTGGAAGTTGGTAATGGTTGGTAAATGGTTGGTAGACTCAGTTGGTAGCGGGAAGAAACGTCATCCCTTTCCACCCTGTACGAGTATTGTATTAAGGACTGATGGTCAGTTAAATGTATTGACGTGTGGACGATGTTGGGGACTTTGATTACCTATTTATAATAAGACGCTACGGTAATTAAAACTATTCCGACTAAGTCTCAGTAATTAGGTGTGTTATTCCGATCCACAGCGAGAGAACGAGAGCTCTGCGAATTCGTTCGTTTGGGACAACAGTTTCAAAGTGCCTATTTGAGTACATAGGTACTTAGCTACGTAAATTATACTACGGTAATTAGGGTCAATCGTGTAATTGCGAGGAAACTGTGGAATAGTTGTTTTTCCAAGTTGCTATCGAGTATTTGCAAATTCGTTAAGTTTGGCACAACCATTTTTAAGCGTTTTAGAGTACTTTAGACTCTTAGCTTAGCAACGTTTAGATGCCATGGTAATTATAATCGTGGGGTTGTGTTGTAAGTGATAGAATTACTAACCAATAATTACTATGACCGTGAACTATTACACTCTTCCAATTTGAGATAAAGGTTTTAAATATACACTTGTAGGATTAGCACAGGATTAGTGCGACAATATGTCGCCGCAGGATAGACTAGGTATACATCCCTATTTTATTCATATAGGTAGTTAGTAAAAGATGGAAAATCTATCTCGCGGTGATATACTGACATACTCGTACCAATCATGTGCTAAGCATACTGGACTACTGTTCAATGCTGCGGCCATTAAGTGCATATAATTAATTTTAAGATTCCAATAAGACCATTTCACATCAGAAGTACTATTTTGATCCGTTATCTACAGAGAGCTTACAGTATTAAAATTTCAGCTTAAGCTATGTATGTATCCATTTGCAATTTGCATAAAGGATGAAAAGTTGGCTCAGAAAACGAAGTACCTATATTACAAGTAGAAAATAAAATGTTTTAGTACCATTCACCTACAAATGTATTGTCTTTTATTATTTATTAGATACTACTTAAAAATGCGATTAATACAAAATTTTCAAACTTGTTCTTAATTACACTGGTTCTCTTAAATTTCCGATCAGACAAGCGTTGAGAATACTAGTCTAAATAGTTGCCGCGTGGGTGGTGAAACCGGCCAGTAGGGTAGGACGAGTTTCAAAAAGATACAAGAAACAAATTTACCTTATTACTTATACTCTCTTGTTATCCTTATTTTGTAGATTTGAAATCCTTAGACATTTCATATCAAGATCATATTTTATGTTTTTCTATTAGGTATTAAATACCTACTATTATATTGTTGAAATGAAGAATTTTAAACACATTCTTTTAGTGGAAAAATACAATACATACATACCTAAGAACATACTCGCACATCAAAAGCACGATAGAAACGAGCTACATAATATACAGTGTGTTAACATGATGCAGGCTTTTATTGAAACCAAGGATTGAGATGTAGATTTTTAGCCAAACCAAGAGCATTATTTGATTAAACATTTTAATTTAAAACGTAATTAATTTTCTAAGAAAGCAATGTACCTACTTCAAAATAAATCCCTGCAGCCACTCGCAGCGTTTGACAACTAACCAGTACACGCGTTACATTGATCGTTCGAAAGAAATAAAATTAATTGTACTGTTAATTTAAATATTTGTTAACTCTTAATACTTGAAAATGATTGCTTGTAATTCGTATTATTGCCCATTTTCGTAAAAGCCTGGGTTATGGTAACACACTGTATACTAATTAATATTCCTCCAAAGAAAATAAGAGCCACTGAGTTTGTTGACTGTAACTGAAAACTACTTATTATATGTATTACATTTTTTACAATAAAAATAGGATTCCTTTTTACATTTCAAGTTTATTGCTGTAGCAATTATCGAATAAAAAATTGAAAATCATATTTAGATGTACGTACGCTTAACATTCTTTAAAAAAGTAGCAATCGTGAGGTGGCTCTTATTATCTTCCTCTTCTTATAATCTATAGTAGGTTTAAATGTATTATGCATATCTTCACTAACAATCGGCGGGCCACGTACCTATTCTAAAATTATTGTATGAATCCCGTTGTGAGTCCGACTCTATTGTTCACTGGTGACAACAATTTGGCTTATATTAGTAGAACGAATTAATAACAGTAACTAGTCTTTGTCAGAAGGTAGGTAATTTATTTCCTATAGACATCTAAGGACAGTCACACTGATGGATATCTTTCATTTGTAATTAATCTTTATGTAGCCTAGTTTCTTATTTAAACAGATATTTAAGAAAAAAAACTAAAATTATTCAGGATTATTAATAATAATAAGGAACTGTAACTAGTTATTTATTTTTGGATAATTAAACTTTTTGCTTCATCCGTGCATTATAAAAACTGAAACACATATATAAATATATTATTGTAACGTACGACATCACATTATGAACAGAATGAACTATACTAGGTATAAAGTTATTGCTCAGAACTCGTCAAGAAGATTCTATAATACTACATCTCCTGTTCATTTGTTATATTGTGATGTTACCAAATTCAAATGGCATGCTAATACCTACCACAAACT
Source organism: Thaumatotibia leucotreta (assembly GCA_025490895.1). Taxonomy (NCBI): domain Eukaryota; kingdom Metazoa; phylum Arthropoda; class Insecta; order Lepidoptera; family Tortricidae; genus Thaumatotibia; species Thaumatotibia leucotreta. Next base: position 21,183 of record JALPQI010021139.1, read on the forward strand.
TGTGTTTTAGATTTTTTTAATTACTTTTCGTAAACCATGGAATCGTAGGGATACCTACGATATAAAATAAATAGGTATATAAACATTTTATAACATACTTTCGAAAATGTTAAGGAGGCAATTTATAATTACAAAGGTAATTGTAATTTTTCGGAGAAACTTTATGAAAAAATGCGTTCGTAACGCAATGTATCGCGGTTTACTCTGTCACACAGTTTGCCAAAACAACATTTTCAATGAACATGAATATCGGCAGTGTCGCGCCTCCTCATTACCGCTGGTCGTTAATTAAACGTCACACATTCAAATGTCAAATCTCCGCTAACGAAACTGAAGTGATATATCATTAAAGCGTTGCGTCACTTGATTGTCACGTTTATTTTTATATGTGAAGAATAGACAAGGAATGTGATGATCGTAACTCTGCAAAACACGCATGCAAGTTGCGCTAGATTCCTTTTTTTGTACTAGGCTGTTTTCTTCTGTTTGTGTTGGATTATGAAATATAGGCGGATTTTTATTTTGTTGTAGTTTATTCAAATTTTCCAAATTTGGATTTTTTCATATATTTTCTACTCAGAATCGCGAGCTTTCTATCCTCATTAGCAGAAAATAGTGTCCCAAGATTTCCATACATTTTTTTTGTCTTCCACTGAGTTACGGTAGAAGAAAGTGTATGAAAAATAGTAACTCAATGGAATTTTTTTGGGACACTACTTTATTTCTATCAGGATCGAAAGAGCTCGTGATTCTGAGTAGAAAAAAAATTAAAAAAGTCTAACTTTGGAAAATTTTAAAAAACGACAACAAAATATGTCCGCCCATTTACGAGTATATTAATATAATTTTACGGTATACATAGTGATATGTTTTTTTTATTTTCTAGTATATACATAAAATGCGTGAGAATGAAGCCTGCTCTAAAAAAAATATGCGTGATGTAATATGAAAATAAAAATGTTTAAAACCGGCCAAGAGCATGTCGGGCCATGCTCAGGGTAGGGTTCCATAGTTAATCAAAAACGGCTGGGCCGGTTATGTTCGAAATAGTTTTATCTTAAAGTATTCTATAATCCATTTTATTCATATTTTTTGGACCTACGGATCAAAAGTTAGGGGGGGGACACATTTTTTTTTCTGGAGCGATTATCTTCGAAAATATTGACTTCAGAAGAAAACTTTCTGTCTAGACCCTTTTTCTTTTTAAGAGACCTATTCAATGCTACCCCACAATATAGGATTACAGCAAATAAAAAAAATCATCTTCACTTCACCAGTTGGGGAGGTACCCGAAAAAAAATGTTTTTCAAGTTTTTATAGTACCTTTGTTGGGATGATAATTTTGTATACCTGTACCAAATTGCAGATTTCTAGTAGGTACAAACGGCCACTGAGCTATGCTGCGGACAGACGGACAGACGGACATGGCGAAACTCTAAGGGTTCTGTTTTTGCCATTTTGGCTAAGTAAGTAACTTTTGATACGTAGGTAGGTCCAAAAATATGAATAAAATCATGAATACTTATGGCTTATAATATACTTTAAAATAAAGCTATTTCGAACATAATCGGCCCAGCCGTTTTTGAATAACCACGGAACCCTACACTGAGCATGGCCCGACATGCTCTTTGTTTTAATTTAAAAATTGTTGTAATTTAAAAAACCG
>JALPQI010021140.1:0-16380 GCA_025490895.1 Thaumatotibia leucotreta
AAAAATCGTTTATAGAGTTTGTTAATATGCACAACATATTTTTTTTTTTTTATACCGCGTAGTTAAAAAATTAGAGGGGGGGGACACATTTTCCAGACTTAGAGTGCTGCTATCTAGAAAACGGTTCGCTTAGTTTATAAAGACCTTTCTATTGATACTCCACACGCTTATATCCATCGAAAAAAAAATCTATCCCTCAGTTACATGTATGGAGGGCCCCAACCCCAATTATTTTTTTTACAATATAATATGATAATTCAGTAGCGGTTTATGCAACACATATCCTAACCAAATTTCAATTCTGTAGCATTTATAGCTTCTGAGTAAATCGGCTGTGACAGACGGACAGACGGACATGACGAATCTACCTATAAGGGTTCCGTTTCATTTGGCTACGGAACCCTAAAAACGATCTTTGTTAAGCTTCCAAGAACAGAGTTTACTATTCTGAGTCCCGAAAGCTCATTCCTCACAGGTGAGTAACGGGATGCACTCATTTTGTCGGCATATTAAACCAATATGTTTTTAGCATAGAAGTAACCAAATGTTAACGGTTTACTATCGCTACTACGCCGCCAGCAGGATTTATCTATTTTATAAAACCACACTGGCAGAAAGACAAACGCACTTATTTTGGCCACTCACCTTCAGCACTTCATTGACGCTATGCAAAGCTGGGCTGGTGCCCAGACCAGTGCCGACCTCCACCAGCACCTCCTCGGGCCGCACCCGCCACGCCATGTTGTTCAGCTCAGCGTCAATACGGGCCTGTCTGTAAAACATTACTTTAAGAAGCCGAGAAGGGGTAAAATCATACGTTACAAGTGTTACAACCAGGGACGGCAACAAGTCTTTTAGAAGAACCTTAGAATATCCCTTCTCAATACTTTAATAGTAAATTACGACACAAGTGCGAAAAACATGAAATTCGAAACGATAGTGGCTATTTTTTAAAACACGACCGATAGGGAGTATTTTAAATTGACACGAGTTACGAATTTCGTTTTTGCACGTGTCTCGTAAGACGTTTTTTAGTGCAGATGACCCTTCGAAATTTTGGACCTGACGTAAAATGACACACTTCTCGCACTAGAGCCTAAAATCTATCTGATATAAATCCATTTGTACTAAAAAATGTTTTACACTCTATCGGCCTTATTCATAAAAAGTTACGCGCCCGCTGATGGGTCGTTGTTGACCGGATGGCTAAAAACGTTATTCATAAACGTTCAATAGCGCTATTCAGCCGCTCAAACCTACTATAAATCCCCCGAAAGTTATAGAGCCGAAGACCCTTCTATAACGGTCTTATAACTTCTTATTTAACAAGATGGCTGCAAAAATTTTGATCAGCTTATTTTTGACAGGTGCATAACCATGCGTTTAAAGTAGGCAGAAGAGAAAAGATAAAGGTAGGAAAGTCTGATTTGGTGTATAGTTTTTATATCGTCTATTCATCTGATTATTATCAATATGTATCCAGCCAGAGATACTTAATTATATTTAGATAGGTATTTAAAATAAATATACGATGATTTATTGTAAGTAGTTACGCAGTTTCGATTTTCTCTACATGCAACATTACACGAATCAGAAATGGTGGGAAAACTAATCTCCAACTTTTTTAATTTAAAATTTTGTTGATAGTTTTTCAACCATTTCAACTTCAACGTCAATACGCAGTGAGACTCCATCATGCAGGCCTTAAACGCTATTGATGCCATAAATAATTTGTGTAATCCGCCGCGACGTCCAAAAATATATAACATAAGGGCAGATCCCATTGAGGATCTGCCCGATGTTGAATTTAGGCGGCGATACCGCTTTAATAAGGCGACTGTTTTGTATATAGTAGAGTTGGTGAAAGAAGACCTGAAGAAAGATCGCAGAGGAGCTGGCCTCACACCAGAACTTCAGGTTCTAACTGCAATTAGGTGTTGGGGTCGCAAGGAAGTAAATATTTATTTATTACTTACTGCCCATACCTAGGTACTAATTAGCCATACAATTATGTTTCGTTATCTGACCGTCATCGCAAGTACCTAATCATAAAGCTAACTGTTTTGATTAGTTACCTAGGTAAAAGAATACGTAGTAAGTGCCTAATAATTTCAGGTTCAAGATGATGGTAATATAATTATTTGAGATAAAAGTAAGTAACAAGGAATTAGGAAATATTTGCGAATTCCCGCCAGACAGCTGTCAAACTTTTTTTTAATTTGCGGTGAGATCACATTTTTGTCTATGATTTTGTCAAGGCGCCAACATAACGCGTCTAATCCGTTCAACAGCGGCTCAACAGTTATCGGAGAGATATTGAGCGTTTATGAATAACACTTCTTATAAACCGTTCAACAAGACTTATCGGCTCGATAACTATTGGGCCCCTCAAACCTTCAACAAGGAATTTTTATGAATAAGGCCGTTTATGTACTACTCAATATTTTATGTAATTTACAGCATCGTATATTTAAATTACTCCATTAACTTAATTTATAAACTGAAGAACGAAAAGTACCTATCCGGTCTCTCGTTACATTTTCCTTCGTGATAGTCGTTTATGCAGTATTTACATCAAAAAATAATTCATTGGAATGTCGCAAACTAAAGCAATTGAATACGTTTTTAATGCCATTTACTGCAGTCAGCCATTAGGATCGATTGCAACAAAATTTTACATAGTAAAAGACCTTTAATGAAAACTAAATTTAACGTCATAGTTTTTGTGTTACTAAGTAAAAGTACCGAGACAGGACAGGACAGGAACGAGAAGAATGGAAGAAGAGGGGGGAGGCCTTTGCCCAGCAGTGGGACACAATATGCTAATATAATAATAATAAGTAAAAGTGTAACAACTGTTTTGGCAGTTAAAAAAGGCGACAAACTTAAACAATTTCTATAATCGATCAACAATACGCGCCTATTTTTTTAGGGTTCCGTAGCCAAAATGGCAAAAACGGAACCCTTATAGATTCGTCATGTCCGTCTGTCCGTCTGTCCGTCTGTCACAGCCGATTTACTCGGAAACTATAAATGCTACAGTAACGAAATTTGGTAAGAATATGTGTTGTATGAACCGCTACAGGATTATGATACTAAATTGTAAAAAAAACCATTGGGGTGGGGGCCCTCCATACATGTAACTGAGGGATAGAAAAAAAAATTTAGTTGTATATAAGCGTGTGGGGTATTAATAGAAAGGTCTTTGAAAATGATATGAAGGTTTATTGATCTCATTTTTATTTAAGCAAATCGTTTTCGAGATATCAGCTCTCAAAGTCTGAAAAATGTGTCCCCCCCCTCTATTTTTTAAACTACGCGATATAAAATTCTAAAAAAAATATATGTTATGCACATTAATAAACTCTATCAATGATTTTTGGTCTGATTCAATTATCTCCTATAGTTTTTGAGGTAGGTTGATTTAACTGTATTTTTTTAATAATAAATTGATAATGGTACGGAACCCTTTGCGCGCGAGTCCGACTCGCACTTGGCCGGTTTTTTTTTATTTCACGCCTTGTTCAACTGCAAAAGGATGTTGGACAGAGTACGCCTTATAATTAGTATGACTAACTATACTAGCACAATTGACGCGATCGTTATTTTTGTTTTGATTAAGACCTTAATTACATATTTCTTTTTTGCAGTCGACTCGTTCTCATTGTGCATTGTGCTCTTAAAGAGCATGACATGTGTGAACAATAATCAATGGTATCTTTCGGGGCTTTGGCTCCTTTGCCGCTGTCACTCTGAATTTCCTTTTTTAAAGGTCTTCGCAAACTATAACAACTCCATGCCAACGCGGCAGCAACTCTGCTCACACTCACGATGAGTAGTCAACTAGTTGATCCACCCAATGGTAACTAGTGGACAATGCGGTGTCAACGAGTGGGCAATGAAAATGGTTGCTCAATACACGTCAGTCGCAAACGCATAGTGGCGTGGACAACGTGTGGTCGTTGCGTGACAAACGAGTCGGGGTTGACCTTTAGTGTACGATGCGTAGGCCACTCGTCGTACACTATTTAAATATATTTATTTGAAATTAAACCTTGAACATATGACACAGGGTTTAAATTTCAATGATTAGACTTGAGTCGAGTACGTGTGGAGTTGATATAGTGTGCGAAGACCTTAAGGCTGGCACCCATGTTCCACCTCTGCAGTAGCAGGTTTACATAAGCTACAGTGGCTGTTTACTATCATGTAGTTTATGTAATAGACATTCTATTTATTGCATCATAGTTTAGACTCTTACATTTAGATGAAGACACGAAAATAAAAAATAATACTGTTAAAGTAACATAATAATACGAATTTACGTAACACAGTAAGTTAATGAATATGTATTCATTAGAGCGAGGTGCGAGTAACAGTACAAATAAAGAAAACAGTATCTTGCAACAGCAGTATTTAACATGCATTTGCTTCGTTTTGCTGTAAAGCGAAACGCTCTGCTAATGACAATTTGAGGTTAATATTTGACCATCAAATAGGTTTCTAATACTAGCAATATTAAAACGGAAGACTTATAAAATGAAATTAATTAATTTATATCTTTGAGAAACAGTCTATTACGAACATTAATTAGAACATAACAAATCGGCTAGTGTGGTGCCGTGTGGTGACGGCAATAAGAATACATTTGTCACCACCCCAACTCCTCCTGCGGGTGTCGTAAGAGTCGACTAAGGGATTGAAGTGTCACTGACCACTATTTGGTAAATATTGATGATGGGCAGCAGCGTCATCATAGTGGACACATTACTGCGATCGCCAATCCGCTTGCGTCCTAATACGCATAGTTAATAGGAGAGGCCTACGTCCAACAGTGGACTATCATAGGCTGATGATGATGATGATGAAATCGGCTAGTTATTGATAGATGTTACAAACAAATGTTAAATCATGTTTATACATTGCATGCTAAATTAAAATACCATTATGATTAAAACGATATTACCTTGCGGCGATATAGCCTATCCAATATGTCCATCGCTCTTTTAATGTTATAGTTAGTAAAAGACGGAATGTCTATATCACGGCAACATACAGTCGCCTCAGTCATGTTCTAAGCCTACCGACACAATCTAAAAGTTAGAGCGACATAAGCCCGAGTCATATATTTGTACGGCCTTCATTGAATAAGATTCTACTGCACTCCGAATACTGTTCGCAATATTTATACTGTTATCCGTTACCTTCGGAACGACTGTAGCTCTAAAGCTCACTATAAAACATAAAGCACTTACAAAGTTCAAGTTCAGTATGGAAATAGCTGTATTACCGCTAATAGTGTTTTAATGTAGGTACACCTAGTGTACCTATTAAAAGGTAGCTAGTTGGTGTACTGTGAGCAATACGCCTTTTTCGTACGAAAGAATAGAGTGAGGATAACGAACACTGTAATAATCTGTATGCAATTACTACAATTAATAAAGTATTTTTGCACTAAAATATATTGCAATAAAATAAGAAGCAAAAAAAATCAACCAGGAAAAGTTCAATGGAAATTATCTGAAAGTTCACATCAAATTTGTTCTGCTTATTCCCTGTCATTATTTGTCTGCTCTCAAAATTATGCATGATTTTGTTATTTCATATGCTTGCAAAATCGGAGAGTAAACCGAATATAATATAATACAGGGTGTAAGTCTAATACGGGCGAAGCTCTTAAGGGGTGTTAGTTTACGACATAATAAGTACATTCAAATAACTTTTACTTCAAATCAGAGCAACAAAATTTTCCATGCAAAATAATTCGGCGCGCAATGTAAAGCAACATACGCGAGTTAAGCACTTGTTGACAGCTAATTTCAAAAGCAGATGACATAACTGCCAAATCAACAATTACAAATGTTCGTACCTACATTGCTGTTCCGATAATCTTTAAAAAAATCTGTGGGGTCTAAATTAAGAGTCCATGATTACACTAATGAATCCCATGCCTGGTTTAATTGATCGCCCGTATTAGATTTACACACTGTATAGTGGGGCTAAACTTATCAATCGTACACTAGAGAGATGCTTCCACGAATCGGTTCAATCAACTACCATCAATTCTGCAATCGTACCTATACGACAAGCGATAAGTCTCGTGATCATTATAATGATTTCCATACATTATTATGATCACGTGACTTACCGCTTGTCATAACTGTCATACCGTGACTTTTCGTTTGAATCTATAATTGTCATACATGTTTTACTTATTCGCTTATCGTATACGATTGCAAATCATCGTGTAAATTATCGTATACCTTTGACCATTTGACCATTGTAGGTCAAACTTTCATAGTCTAATACCCTTATTCATAAACGTCTGCTAACTTAACAAGCCGCTAATAATTGTTTGTCCGTTTCGGTCTTAACAATGTGTCCATAAGAGCAAAAGGGACAAACAATAATTAGCGGCTTATTAAGTTAGCAGACGTTTATGAATAAGGGGGTATAAATGTAATTTTGATACTTACTTGTACGCCACACAAGCAGCGGTAACTGCCAGTACCAAGAACACGGCAAGCCCGATGAAGCAATAAATTATGACAGTCTGCGTCTCTGAGCGGCGTGCAACAAACGACACACCATCGTATTATACATACACCTCCATATTCATAAACTATTCCTAACTTAGCAGTCAGCTAAGTATTGTTTTGTCCACAGAATTAGATTTGGATAGAAGAAACAAGTTCATTCATTCATATTCATATTTTTTTGTGTTGTTGAAATTAATATTACTTAAAGAGGCATTATTAATGTTTTTGTTCACTTGAACTTACAAAATTTGACGCCCGAAAGCTGCAAGCTGCTATTAAAGACGGACAACTCAGTAGATTTTACTGAGTTCATTTGACACGCTAAGTAGATACGTTTGCTTGATCTGTGGTATATATGACATCTGTGGGTTATGAGTTTTGTCCCTTTCGGTCTTATTAATATGCCTGTATGAGCGAAAGGGACAAAGAATACTTAGCGGCTTGCTAAGTTAGGAGACGCTTATGAATAAGGGGGACAGTCTATAAATATGAACACATTTCAGAACGTATGTCTAAGACACAAGGTTCAAAATTGTCGACATGTTTTTGGAGCCGAGCGACCCCAACTAGCAAAGAAGTCATATAAATCAAGAGTTATACGACTTTTAGCCATATAAGAGTTTTATAGTCGTTTTTAGTTAACCTGTTAGTCAAATAAACGTTATAAATCTGATAGTTTAGTCGTCCTACCAAATAGTCTAATTACTATGGTAAATAAACGTTTTTGCGACTTAATTATACAACAATCATGTAGAGATTTTAAAGAAAACGTTTACTTAATGATGTTCAAAGTCGTATAAACGTTTTCGTCTTATAAAGGGTTTTGAAAAAACAGAACCGTCGTAATAAGGTCATTTTTACAACGTCTACATAATTTTATTGTTGTATAAGTGATATCTTAAAACCTTATCTCGACAGTTATATAGTGGTATTGAAGGTAACTTCAATATGACAAAAAGATATCAGCGGGACTGTTATCTACCTTTTATTCGACAGTTGGTTATATTAACGTCAAACAAAAACTTTGAAAAACCTTTAGTTGTTGCCGAACCCGTTATATTCCTTTTATTGAACTATATGTTTTTAAATTGATTTTAAGTTACGGTTATAAAACATCATGCAATTTAAAGTCGATTTGAAATTAATATTATAAAACATCAGTCGCCATTTCGTGAGCATCACAGTACTATTTCAAAGAAAAAAACCATGGACGTTACATCGTGGAAACGGCACAAACGAAGTGGCGGACTAGTAATGCCGGCTTAGTAATGGCGGACAATTTGTAGTCGTTATAAAAACCTTTACTTAAGATAAAGTTATATTGTAGTCGTATAAGTATAAATCCATGACTTGTTCCAAAATGGCTAACCTTAACTATAATAAAATATGAAGAAATATTGTTATAAATTATAATTATTTCGAATATATTAAGAGCGCGACAGCAAAAAACTGTATATCATCATAAACTTTAACAGTAAAGTGACCTTCCCATACGAATTCAGCTCACGCCAAATGTGCAAACGCTCAATATATAGAACAATAATTTCCATTACAAAACTTATAAAATTACCTTGTATTATTTTTCCGTACACTTTTTGTCACACACACCAAGTTTTGCGCGTATCTAAAATAAATTTCAGGAACAGTTTTATAAATAAAACTTAAAAATGTTTAGATGACTTAAAAGTCCAATAAGCATTGAGTAAGGATTACACTAAACCTTCTATAAAACAAAATGGTCAGTTATAAAACATTTATTTGATATTTAGGTCGCGTAAAGGTTTTTGTTGTACTCTTTATACAACGTTTTGGTCATTCCTTAATCGTTACAATACCTTTAATAAACGATTTAAGTCGCCATGCAAACCTTTATTTAACCTTTATCTCACCAATAAGTCTTATAATTTGCGCCACTTTCGCCTTTTATAACCGTTTACCTTACGTTTATATGACCAACCAAATAGGACTACAAGTTATATGCAAAACGTTGTCTCAACTTCTGTATGACTATATTTTGCTAGTTGGGACGTTCATAAAATTAATTAACGTGTCGCTCCAGCACTACATACATCTTCGTATACTCGTAAAATATATGTTGGACTTAGACATACGAGTAGTTTTCGACTTTAGCTGACGATACACAAAGTCGCAACCCTTTTAATACTTTTTGGAGTTACGAGGTTTTTTATCTTAGGACGTTATAATATATTTTGGTTTGCCCTTAGCTATATTCGTGGGGCTGCGATATATGGATTTATAAATATTAAACACATCTTTCGTGGGACAAAATGAGGGTCCATTTGTATCAATTAACCAAAAGCTGCAGAACATTTCATCATTTTCACCTAGCGCAAACTTTTTGAAGCCCACTTGCAAAAGGGTTAACTAACACTGGGTCAACTGGTTATGTCTATATATTTTTGTCACTTCAAAGCTTTCAATCTCGCGTTAAGAGCCTAACGTTGGATTGTGCCAATGGACCTAAGTTCGGGCCTTGCTACTTATATTTTTTTTTATTTAAATATAAATAAAAATAAAACATCGCTGCTTATATGAAATTGTCAATGTTTAATGTTGTGATTCTTTCTAGAATCCTGATCAAAAAATAATCTGCTGGTTAAGATATTATATACTTGGTAATATACTATAAAATACATAATGGCTTATGAACGCCGTTATTTTTTCTTGACGTGTTCAGTTCAGACAGTGAATGTCTGACTACTGGCTTGTAACTGCTTTACAGGCTGCATGTAGTTGGCCATCGTAAAATCAGTCTCCACTGTTACATGATTTGTTGAGTTTAAACAGCCATAGGAATAATAATAATAATAATAATTGGCTTCCTAAATGCCAAAAACCTTCACAACCACGAGGTGTACAATCTCAGAAACTATTTTCTTAACAATGAGTGCGGGATGCATCGTGATGTGGTGGCAGTAGACCGGAACCTCACGCCGCTCTCCTTGGCAAAAGAGAACTGGCGCAGACCTGTGGTACTAAGCACCGAGGACCGCAAGGCGGTATGGAAGAGCAGGGAGCTACACGGGCGATTTTACAAGGCCCTCACGGGACCTGACGTAGATCTGCTCGCGTCGGTGAACTGGCTACGATTCGGGGACCTCTTCGGGGAAACCGAGGGTTTTGCCTGTGCAATTGCTGACGAGGTTATCATGACGAATAACTACCGGAAATATATCCTGAAGGACGGTACGGTCGACATCTGTCGGGCATGCCGCCGTCCCGGTGAGTCACTCAGGCATATTATTTCCGGTTGTTCTCAGATTGCTAACACCGAGTACTTGCACAGACATAACCTTGTAGCCAGTATTATACACCAGCAGCTTGCTCTTCGATACGGCCTTGTGGACGTCGAACTGCCATACTATAAGTACACAACTGCACCAGTTCTCGAAAATGGTCGTGCCACGCTCTATTGGGATCGACCTATCATCACGGACAGGACTATTGTAGCCAATAAGCCTGATATCGTGCTGGTAGATCGATCGCAGCGCCGGGCTGTGCTCGTCGACGTCACCATCCCCCATGATGAGAATCTCGTGAAGGCCGAGAAGGACAAGTCCAGTAAGTACCTAGACTTGGCCCACGAGATAACCACCATGTGGGATGTTGACTCGACGATCATAGTCCCGATAGTCGTTACAGCGAACGGTTTAATAGCGAAGAGTCTCGACCAACATCTTAAGAGTCTCTCGCTAGATGGCTGGATCAAGGGTCAGATGCAGAAGGCGGTAATCCTGGACACGGCGCGGATAGTCCGTCGGTTCCTCTCTCTGCGGCCTTAACCACCGGCAGCTTGGGCCCGCCCCGTTGCCGGCGGCACCCTAGGTTAGGTTTTTTATAATGTGTTTATGTGTTTTGTATTGTTTTTGTATGTTTTATTGTATTTTACTTTTATAGACATTTGTATAAAAAACCTAACTTAAGAGAATAGAGAAATAAAGGAGATAATAATAAATAACAATAATAAAGTTTATTTCAAAAATAATTTCTTACAGTAATTTACCAGGGGCCCCCGCACTAGGATATTCCTGTATCGCAGGGCACCAAAGACATTAAGTAGCAGAATCCAAAATTAGGAGCTTACACCTATTACAAATTAGTAAACTAAACTAAAATTATGCAACTCTGTAATTAAACACTAAGATGTTACAATAACTATACATTATACCTATGTTAAGGATACAATTTAAACAATCTTACATAAAGTATAGAATAGCTTCTGTTTCCTGATAATTGAGTGATTGCAGAAATCTAAAAGTAATACTCTTTGCCTCTGACAGAGTTTTGCCCTTCAAATTACACTGTTTAAGGATGGAGTTGTAAGTCGGAATGTAAATTGATTCTACTGTTTTGCGTTTAAAAATTCAAAAGCATTCGCGTAAAAGTTGGCAAAATCAAAATCATTTCAGATAATGCTTAATGCAAAAGTTAACGCCTTCTTCCGAAACAATTTCATTTGTTTGGCTTAAAATCAGTAAAAAATAATTTTGTCACGATTTTTACATACATTCATGTCAATGGGGGTTTCTACATTTTTGCGTACCTATACGATCGACGATCTGTGAGTAAAAGGCTTTACCGACCACTAGCTTCTAACTGCCGTTCACATCATGATAGAACAGTGATTTAAAGTTGTAGCTACCTCCTTGACACATGGGATGAGTGCTCAGAAAGCCACAACGTGGCGGGAGCTGCGCGGCGACCTTGCCAGCTACTGGTCTGTAGGAACCAGCTACCTGGTACCTTGTCTCACTCAGCCCGTGGTATAGGTAATGTTTCTTGTATCCACGCTTTAAAATTGTACGATCTAATTAGTACATAGAATCAGTACCCAAAAAGCCACATCGATGTACATGTTATGGCCAGTCAATGTCTCCATCCCTGTCAATCTACTGGCTTGTATTTGATGTGACTATATTCTGATTATGGGACACGCATCTTGGGTAAAACATTCGGAGCTCAGCAGGGAGGGTTCCAATTCCACGAGGAACTCATCTATAAGGCCAACCACTGGTATCCAGCTGATCACTGGTTTTACCCTATCCTCGTCCTGCCCAATGTGATTTATAAAGGACATATTCGATTCTTTAGAACAAAAGAAAAAACGATTATATTTTCGAACTTATTAGGTTTAAATTTCAAAAGCTCTAATTTAGTATACGGGCAGGACGAGGCTATATTAGTAGTAGGCACTGTAGAGGTTGCATAACAATCCTTTACATTACTGGTTGCATCGGATGAATTATGTATGTATGTAAATGATTGACATACAATACATATAATAAATAAAATTGAAAATTATATCAGTCACCCTCGAGGCTCCGGCCTTCGGTAACGCTCGTGCGCCGTGAACTATAAAATAAATATCTTCTTCTTCAAAGTCTACCTCTGACAAAGAAGGGTACCCAACTATCCGACTCCGATTTGATTCATTTTGATATAATGTTATAGAGTAGTCTAAAATAACGGACACGTATTTTTTTAGCTGCCCAAACTCAACCTGTTAGGAGAAAATGGCCTACAAAGTACTGAAAATTTACCAAACCTTCTAATTTCTGAGAAGAGATTTGTTAAAAAAAATGATAATTAATTACTGGTTTCGTTATATGTTGGAGAACATGAATAAAAAATGGGGACGTGTTTTGTCATTTCACCACAAAACTCATTTTTTATATAAAAAACACACGTCAAAGTTTCATGATTTTGTCGCTTACACTCACTTCCTAAGTCTAAGGCCTGAGTAGACGCTCCTTGTGAGTCTTATTATACCACATCACCTCTCCTAGTACCTACCTCCTTGACACATAGGATCAGTCCCCAGGAACCCACAACGTGGTGTATCAGCGGGTGCTGCCCGACGACCTCCGGGCCAATGGATGGCCTTGCCAGCCACCGGCTTGTAACTACTATTCAGCCCGTGGTAGAACGCTACTACCTGAAACAATAGAGGCAGAAACAATTGAACACCTACATTTTAATTACAAACGGGATTTGATGACATCTCATTAAATCCTCATCGCGGTCATCCTCACACCTTGCAACCTAAATGGTCGCGCACCGTGCGGTTTCAGAGGAACTTCCTCCCGCGAACGGTCCGTCTGTGGAATGAGCTCCCTGCCGAGGTTTTTCCGATGGACTACAGTATGGGGTTCTTCAAAAGAGGAGTGTACAAGTTCTTATTGGACACCCCTGGGGTTGCAGGCGCCCATAAGCTACGGTGACTGCTTTCCATCAGGTGGGCCGTATGCTTGTTTGCCACCGACGTGGTATAAAAAAAATGACGTAAAGTTACGTTTAACTTTATCCTGATATATCGGGCAGAGTACTCGCAAATCATGCTTAGACAAGTTGCCAATCGCTAACACTTAGTAGCGTATCGTAGTTTTCCCTCCCTGTCACTGTTTCATTCATATTAGTGCGACAAAGACAGTTAGCTGCCTTTCGTTTGCGATTGACAATTAAGCGTTAGCGATTGGCAACTTGTCTAAGTACCCTGGATGCTTAAATAAATAAAATAAAAATAAAAAAATAAAAATTCTTTATTTCAGACCATGGTTGCGATCCATATTTTGTTAGTGATATCTTAGCTTAGTTATGTTAGCTGTGTCGGCCCACCGTCTCCGTAAGGTTAGTGCGTCTTTCGTTGGGAACTGTACACGATTTTATAACAAAATTCCTAGTGATTTAACAAATTTGCCACAGCATAAATTCAAGTCTCAGGTTAAGCGCTACTTGATAAGTAAGGCGTATTATACCGTTAACGACTTTATAAATGATAAGGATGCTTTTAAGCCAGTACCTTAACGTGTTCGGTAAATCATATACATAAGTGAATGTTTACTATCATACTAGTGTTTCATATTGTTACCATTAATTATAGATCTGACGTAAGATAGTCATTATCTTACACTTTTTTTTCCCGTATTACTAATATGTAGTCTTGACACTTGGAGACTTTATACATCTCCGAGATTAACTTTTTATTTTAATTTTTCCTATTTTAATGTTTAATGTGTAATGTTATGTCGACACTTAGAGTCCTTTACACCTAAGTAATTTTAATTTTGTATTCAGATTTTCTGTCCTAGTTATTTCTATTTCTATTTTTTTTTTCTTGTGATAGTTGTCATATATGTAACGGGCAAGTACGAATATAAATTCTCATGAAACTAAATATGGTCAGCATTCATAGTATTTAAATTATATTGTCTGCCTGATAGCTTGCACAGTCATGCTCACTTTAAGGTCTCTGCTTACGGTGGCGTCGTTGATCGGGTCGCCACTTTCCCGAAAGAAGGTTGAGGGAGGCGATGGCTGAGATACGCGTCATACTCGTGAACGGGTGCTGTTTGCGGAGACCGGTCTAATCAAGCTCACTCATGGCTTAAATTCAAACAATTTTCCTGCTGTTCTTGATATGAGAAATTGAATTCGCTACATGTTTGTTTATTTATGATTATTTAATATTATGACGCATGGAGACCTTATACATCTCTGAAACATTTAGTGAAATGTATCCGTTTGTTTTCTTTTTACTCTGACAACTAGAGACCTTTACATCTCTAGCAGTATAATAACGCAAATTTTAACGTTTAACTAAAAACAATTGTATGCCCTTTTACATATATCTTTACATCTATACATTTCTCCAAATTCATTAAATTTATATAATTGTTCTGACTAAATATTAGAGACTTCATCTCTAGTTAATGTACTATATCTGTATTTATATTAAATCAAATTTATGTTTCGTTTTTAATTAATGCATGTTAGCCGTAAGATGTTATAAAACTATTATTTGAAAAAAGAAAGTCCCGCTGAGTTTCTTGCCGGATTCTTCTCAGGCAGTGGTGTAGGGTTAGAACCGGAGGTAGTTTTTTTTTTCTCTCATTCGCTATTTAGTTTAACGATTCAAAAGCGCTCGTTGCTGGGCCTAATTGAATAAAGAATATTTTGATTTTGATTTTGATTTTTTGATTCTTAAAACTTATAATTATGTTAGTAATACTTATACCTACTTAGATCTACCTATAACTACCTCAATCCAGTACTTAATTATTGGGCTATCTAGGCGCTCGTCTAACACCCTTAGCATGCCGTTACTGCTGCCTCGGACACGTCTCAGCAATGAGGCTATTCTTTTTCGCCTGATGGCATAGAAGTCGTCCGTTTGCGCCTCCGCGAACATGCCTGACGCACTGCAACGCCTCGGCAGCCTCAACAGCATTCTAAGGATGTTATTGTACTGGACCCGCAATGTATTGTAGGCCCTTAGAGTAAAACTTGCCCACAGACTGCACGTGTAAAACGTCTGACAGAACGCTTTAAATAGTGTCAGCTTTACTTCTGCGTTACATCGTGCAAATCTGCGGGCAAGCATATTACCTCTTATTGACATGGCCCTCCTTTCTCTCTCCATATCCAAGTCATCCCTTAACTCGTTATTAATTACATGACCCAGGTATTTGAACCTGTCTACAACTCCGAGTGCCACTCCCCCCAGCATGATCTTAGGCACAGAAGTCGGATTATATTTTCGAGCCTTAAAAACCATTACCTCGCTTTTTCCTGCATTGTAACTAAGACCATGCCTCCCCGCGTAGCCTTCACACGTTGCAACAAGTTTCCTAACCGAGTCAACTGAGGGCCCCCAGCAGCACCATGTCATCAGCGTAACTGATGTTGTTGAAACATGTCTGACCAATGTGACAACCTACACGCATGCTGCTGAGCTCCCCGATTAACTCGTTTACATATAAATTAAAGAGGACTGGGGAAGAAAGACCCCCCTGCCTTACCCCGCACTGGAGCTTATATTCGTCGGAGTCAACTCCTGCCCATCTCACCCGATTGATCTGGCTGCTGTACCAGTACTTCAGTAGCTCAACGTATTCTTTTGGCACACCCGTTTTTTCTAGCTTGGTCCAAAGTATATCGTACGCAACCAGATCGAACGCTTTCGATAGATCCAGAAAACACGCGATGACCTGGTGAAGGTCGCAGGAGTCTGCTGGATGCGCTGGATGCCTATGTTCAGCAGTGGACGTCTTTTGGATGATATGATGATGATGATGATGATGATGATTGATGAGATGATGAGTGCACGTTCAGATATTTTTAACCGCCGGGGCCGTTCCGATTATCTGTTGGTGACTATAAGCCAGGACATTGATAAACTTATGGTATATTTTCATTGGACAAATAGATCAATGAGGGGGTTTGTTTCAACAAAATTAATACATATTTTCAAAAGTTACAGTTAATGAAATAACAGTGCACATCTAGACATTAATTAATACATTCAAAACTATCAATTAGGGCCAAATATCGTAACTAAATTACCGAAATACTAGAATAGAACAAAGAAAGCTACAACAATGCCATTGTTCAAACAGCCAATTGTTTATCGTTTAATAAAAAACAACAAGTTCTTTTAAAGCCAAACAAATTGTATAGACGCGTAATACGTAATCAACAAACGTCTACGTGAAACGTAGTGGATCTACGCCGTAGCGTGCTACGACGCGTAGCACACCGCTGCTCCAATATATTACAATTTATTACAAGATTCTATGACTTCTATGTTGCACTTTTGTCAACTTGGAATTCGAATTCGACACATGAACCAAGTATAACCGATTGTAAGGCTTCGGAATCAACCAAACTCTCTTTTTTATTACGATAAAATAAACAATAGGTACATAATAAAATATTATGTTACGATAAAATATAATAATTACCTACTAAATAATAATTTCTGCTGTAAGGAATGGTCCCAGTTCTGAATTTGTATGGCAAGAACCGGGAATTCCCGGTTCCT
>JALPQI010021141.1:0-19976 GCA_025490895.1 Thaumatotibia leucotreta
TTATAACACGATTTGTAAATAAGGATTCAAATTTTTTATAAAGTATAGAGTTGCAGGTAAATCTTGTTCAAAAACATATACTATGTATTATTTATTACTGATTAAACGCACAATACAACAAATACTTATCAATAAAATCCAACTAGGATCTAAAAAGTAATAATGAAATTAAAAGTAAAAATAAAACTACAAATAAAAAACTGGGGCGAGGTCAGCACCAGATGGTAGGGTGCCCAGAAGGCTGGTGGCATTGCCACGCTGAATTGTGATTCCGAGTTGCTGCGCCAGGAACGAACCAGCCCTCTGGTCACCTGTAGCATCTGTGAGACGCTTCGCCTCCTTAAACACCCTATATTATATTAACATATACTTGCCAATTCCATGCCAAATTGTCATAAAATTAAAATTATATAAAATTAGATTATTTAAAACAGACCTTAGAAGAGGTCATCTAAAATTGATGCTATTATTTCCTTATTTGAGAACAGTAGGAATTTAGATTTTGAGTTCTAACATTGTCAGAATTAGCACATTAAAAACTCATGTGAGAAACTATTGATAATTCAAGTTGTCCCTCTATGTTTTATCAGTTCACACAGCATTGAATGTGCTAACAGTGCGAGAACTGAAAAAAAAACTTATTTCAAGTAAGTGTAGCAGCAAACAGTTTCCAACTGTTAGTTACAAACTGTGATATTGTGATATGTTATGTATGCATATTATGAATACACATGTAGCCTTTTAAATGTCTTTTAGTTAGTAGTAGTAGTACTAGTACTATAACTAGGGCTGCCTTTTCAAAATTCGTAACATCAGGACAAAGATATAAAAACCAAGACATTTGGTGTAAATCCCATTTTTTCTCAGGTTTTACTTTGCACATACTTAAATTCAATGACAAGTTTCCTCATTTTGCTCACATGAAAAGTGACGATTTTTCCCCTGTCATTTTTTGGGAGAATTTGAGGGAGGGTGGCCCTAAGAATAACTTTTTATTGTACATGTTACATAACAATACAGGTTACATGAGATCTACAACTGGACAAAGGAAGTACAAAGAACTTACCCATATAAAGAATTATCTTCTAGGATGTTACCTGTGAGTAAATAAGTGAAAACATTTTACTAGACAATAGTGCCTTATTTATGTCTTTTATAGTTGCCATTCATTGATTTCTTAAAATCAATTCAGTAGTAGTTAGGATCTTTTCACCCATTACAT
The DNA here is from genome assembly GCA_025490895.1 of Thaumatotibia leucotreta. NCBI lineage: Eukaryota > Metazoa > Arthropoda > Insecta > Lepidoptera > Tortricidae > Thaumatotibia > Thaumatotibia leucotreta. Next base: position 1,223 of record JALPQI010021141.1, read on the forward strand.
TAAGAGTTTCAATTTTTTTTTATTAAACTTAACTTAAAAACTATAATACATTGTATTGTCCGTATAAACTATATTCCAACAAAAAGTTACGATTTTACAATGGCAATGCTTGTTTCCGCCTGGTCCATTCGCACAGAATCCACCCGTCCACAGTGAACATCATTTGTCGGTCGCGCGCCATTTGCGACGAAGAAAGCGATGACGAATACTCGAAGATTCTTCTTGTGTGCGATTGCCACTCCTCACGTTATGTTTACACGTTTGGGAGGTTTCACCTACAGCGGCCCTAGCACATCAGCATGCCTAGCCAGTGGCGTAGCAGAGGGGTCTACCTATGCGATGTATGAGAATGATACTGATTAAACTACCTGTTCAAATGTAATAATTATAATATAATATCAGGATCAGGGGTGCCAACTTAGGGGTATTACTACTGAATTAAGGGGGTAAATTAGGACCGCGGCGTTTTTTGGGGGCTTAAAATGTTTAGGGGTTTTATCTATGGGAAAATGTTTACGAAAATCAGAAAATATACTTTCGTTTTAGGGGATTTTAGCTTGATCTTAAGGATTAAGTAAAATTTGGCGTTGGTAATCCTGCACTCTCTTACAATGCGAAAGTAAGCTAGACTGTGGCTTTGGTTTAGGGTTTAGGGAAGCGCGCGTCAGGTTTCGACGCCTGCGCAACCGAGCGGTGTCGCGTGTGACGTCACGCATCTCTTAGGTAACGCACGTGACAACACTAACTGGCCGGTAGACGAGCAGTTACAGTTAACGACGACATTCCGAATTCTGTGATCTGTCTATGTCACTCTTAATGAAGTCGTGATGAGATGAGTGTGACAGAGACACATGTTCGAAATTTATGAATTTTGTAATTCGTATTTTTTTCAATTTTGTGTATACAGGCTTACAGCGCTACAGTAATGACCTAATGACACGAAGGCATAGTGAGTGAGCTACAACATTTCAGATATGTATATGAAAAATCTAGTTTTTGGACAACCTTGCTTTATCAGACGGCAAACGTAGCGTTCAGTAGATTGCCCCGGAAATGTTGGATCGGTACACGACACGAATAGAATAGAATTTCTTTATTTGGCGTAAACGATGCCCTTTTTGTCAGAAGTTTTAAAATGAAGTTTATTCTCAACCATGTGCTTGTCTATGTATCCTAACGCCGCCTTCGAGTAACTCACTCCCATTAGCGTTAGCCAAGACACGTAGTCGTGAACTCATATACTGCGATAATTAATACATTCGCATACCAATCAAGTGTGGGTGTCTCCATTTCTTCCGAACAATACCACAATACCAGGCACGGCATAGACAACGTGCCCATTTGCCCAATTCGTGCGGTTTAACGAACTGACTCACGGCTTAACTACTCTTAACTAATGCATAATTAAATCGTTTGACGACCGCGGGCTGAATTCGCTCCATTTTATTGTGCTGCAAATAGAAATGGGAATTGTTTCAATTAACAGTTCCGCGAAGCCTGAGGGGCTACCGCGAACCAGTCGACATGTTGTCTCTCTGACAAACTGTCGATCTTGGTTCTTGGTAGGCCATCTTAGCGTGCCTCTTCTATGTAACTATATCTAGTATAGGCTATTAAAAATCGGTCGATTTTGCGACGAGGACTAGTACATGATTCTATACTTATTTCTAAACTTATGATGACCTCATTGGCACGTAAGGATTCTAAAAATAATGTACTCGATAACTAACAGCTTTGAAACTACTAAAACTTGTTTAATAATAATAAAACCATTATTTGCCACAGAATATTACATAATTTTTGTTGTAAAGGTCTCAAATCCATCCAGGTATCTTTGTCTTTAGCTTATCGAGACCATCTGCTTCCAGTAATTTTCATTTGATTAACTTTCATTGCCTTAAATTCTTAGACTTCACGAGTAGCTTATCGAGTCCATGTGTTTATAGTAATGTTCGTTTCACTAACTTTCATCCTCTTCACTATAACTTTATCTGTCCTCGACATATTGGTTTCCGAGACCTCTGTGCAGTGATATATCCCCAGTTGAAGCTCGCCTCGCCTTGACCCATTGACTCCTCACACGACCCGAATATTTCGAGCGTTGACTCCGATAAGAGCGATGACCGTGGAGTAACAAAATGAAAGAGCTATTATACCGCCCACTTACTTTTAAATAGGCTTTGCGCGAAGAATCCAGATAAGTCAAGATTGTAGTCAATGAAGGCACGTTTCATGTTTCCTCGGTGACGTGACGTCACATCTCATGTGCCGGAGCACTATCGCCGTCACAATATTGACCATTCGTATACCTTTCGGGGATTGTTATAAGGTTCACTAATGCTTAGTTAAACGTTGTTTGTACTTGCGCGTCATAAGACTCATAAACTCTCTATTGTTCTCTCACCTTACATTTTTATCGTGCATACAAATTAATCGATTATGGATATGAGTTGGTCATAAACTGAGACAGGCGTGTGGTCGGGTAGGGCATCGTAGACATATGTACAGCCGAGTTCATAAATATCTACACATTTCTTCTCCTTAATCCATTGACCTAAGGTACACCAAATTGTGTATACATTTATGTGACGATGAACTCGAGTAGTGACTACAAAGTTGGTATACAAGGGGTCAACTCACTGTCGTCGACTGTACTTCTGTAGCTAGAATCTCGCTGAACTCTTTAAAGACGCCTTTGTAAGTACAGGCTTATGTTTATAATTCGCATTTTACAAAACGTGTTTATGTGTCATAAGGTGACATACATACTCTTAAGAATAGGTAGCATCAGCATACGTGAGAAATCTTATTTTATAACTAGTTGCAGCTTATGGCAGTATGAATTACATATCTATAATATTATATTTTCTATAACGGTAACCCGCATTAAACCCCTTCTGATACTTACCTCTACCTGGACTCTACTTACGCTATGTTCAGAATTTTAAAGGAAGATGATGCATAGTTAACCTGATGCATGATGCCAAGAAGCCTATGAAAAGGGCTCCACAATGATGTTAACATAGATTAATAATAATATTACTTTAATTTTGTCCCCATTTAGGTAATAAATTAGGCATAATCCCCGCCGGTTACGCTACGTTAAGTATAGATGCGGGTGTTATCAGATGAAGGGTTACGTCAGCCATTATCACCGCGACCGGCGGCGGCGGCGGCAGCCAGCCAGACCAGATGCGTGTGAAAGTTCTTCCATTAATGTGACGATGCTTTTTTGTTTTCATAGGAATGGGAATAGTAGTCAGATGTAGCTACTGATTGATTTAAAAGCAGTTTGTATGAGGATATGGACTGAATAGCGTAGGTCCCAGAAGTCATAAAACGGGTTCTGTAGCACGGATGTTTCAGAGTAGGTAATGGCTTTTCTATGTTTTAACTATGATGTTTGAACTTTTCGTTGACGATTCAAGCCTTGCTTAGTTTAGGACTGGGATAAGTTGTGTAGGATTGTCCCTGATATTTATCTTACCAAATCCGTCCAAAAGTTTAAATCCATTTGTGTAGGTTCTGTTTAGAAATGATTTATGACATTTATAGATAAATTTGTTTGTAGGAATATTACACACTGTAACATCGGAGACGTGATTATTTTTATATTTTGAACTCCACTAGCAACTGAATGCCTCGGGTCTCTTATCTACTATATCCGTCATCCCATTTAGTAGGAGGAATCCTCGAGGCGCCGGCGCAGGTGCATCAAGTGTCAAGTGCGCGTCATCGGGTATTCAACGCATGCGCGAGCTAATCCTGTGCCGGCGCCGCGAGTGCTGCGCTGCGACGGACGCTAGATGTGGCTTCTCTGTTGCACTTGTAAATTCGTAGATAAGTGCAATAAGGAGGACACACGACGATCGTGTAGCCCTCAAGTAGCGACCTACTGTCATGGTCGACACCGTGTACTTCAAAATTCGTACGTAAAATGTACGAATTTAGAAGTTCGCAGTGGTAGGCCACTTAGGCCAGGTCTCTGTTGTCATTGAGTTAGAACTGTTAGAAGGCATTATTCAGATATTTTTGAGCACCGTTAGCCGCTACGGCGTACACATGTGATGGCAACTCTACTTCATCGGGTATTCAACGCATGCGCGAGTTAATCCTGCGTCGCGCGGACACAGGAGTCAGGAGGCATTGCACTTCCGCGGACGTACCACTATACGACCGCTACGCGTCGTTTGCATGATCATTATCGTAGGTACTCTACGTGCGTTTGCGGTCTGCGTCGTCAGGTCGTCACGCGCGTTTATGGCGACAGGCCTACTCCCGTGAACTTAGAAATGAATTTCGAAGATTTGTCTCTCTGTCACTCCAATTAACGGGTTAAGCATTTATTACACCTTCCAGAATTAGTCACTGACGACAGAGATGCCATAATACAGAGAGACACGATGAAAAATATCTCCATACGTGTCTTACATACTGCGTTGTGCCTGTCGTCAGTGACTGATTTAGGAAAGTGCAATAGGCCTATTATTGCTAGAGGATAGAGAGACAAATTCTCGAAATTTGCGGATTACAAAGTTGCCGGTAGGTATTCGAAATGAACGTCAATAGTACATTGTGCATCTAGGGATGTATGTAAGTACGGTATTAACGAGAGTGTTAGAAGTAGTATTCCGCGTACCGACCGTGATGCAAACAATGTTTTTCATCACACTTGCGAGTAAAAAAATAGTTTTAAGACAAAATAAAATATAAAATTCCCTATGGAATTTCACTTTTCTATTACTCCCGCGACGCATGCAAGCAATAGCGCGCTTAGAAAGCAAGTATGATGAAAAAGTGGTTATAATCTTGCTGCTGTCAAACGTGGGGTTAATCCAGTATCTATACTAATTTTGAAAATCGTGTCTCTCCAACAAAGGGGTAGCTGGACTAGTTGGAGTGAGTGAGACAGATTCTTGAACGATTTTCGAAGCTGGCGCTAGACCGTGAATCTCAAACAGACGGCCGTTGTTCCGAGGATGTTTGATAATGATGCAGCGATAGCCGTGATAAGGAAACGCCGAATAGTTTGATTTATCGGCGGCGGCGTGCCCTCGCTCGCCTGGCGGGTCGCGGTCTGGCGGTGAGATCATACCCGATAACCGTGACGGCGAAAACTTTGACTCATCTCTGTCGTTTCTGTACCTGTGCTACAGTAACTAATAGTACAGTCAGGGGTATAAAAATATATCACACTTTTTTGTTTGTCTGGAAGATTAGGTCTAAAATGATATTTATATTTGTGCCCTTGACTGCACTGTCACCGGTACTACTTACAAAAAAACATTTTGACAAAACGTAGTTTGACCAAAGGCATCTTTGACCAACAGGGTATTTTGACGAAGCGCACCCTGGACTTGACTAACTATAGGCTCAAAATGTGAGGCATAAAAATGTTAAAATATACATTCACACACCACCTGCAAGTAAAATTGGCTCTTTTAACCTGACCCTAAGAACGAATATTTCGTCGGGTTAAAGGCAGAACCAACTATTTCCTTGAAGTTGGTTTTGACTAATCGTATTTCATGCCAATGACATAGAATAGTATTTGCTAACAGATGTTTTACCGAAATAGTTGGTTTTGCCTTTAAACCGGCGATTTGTTGTTTGTGTTCATATTCACGTATGACACGAGGTTTGAGTCATTCATTACGAGAAAATTAAATAATGACAATTTAGTATATGGAATTCTGCGAGATAGTCATACAAATACACAAGAAACAATTCAGCATAGACTTAAAATAACTATCTACCTAATATGTATCTTCGAACGGCTAGTGATTGTTTTTTTAGAAAAAAAGATTTAAGGAATGCCCAACTTTTGGAAGGACATAGATTGCAAGAGACCTATTTCTGTAAAGCTTGTAACTTTACATACAAGTAGAAGTCCTTGTCTATTTAATAGTGTTAAAAAGAGAGTTGGACTTATATTAATATTACAATTTACGAGATTTTGAGAATTGGGCCCAGGTATCCTAATTCGATAACTGTAAGTAAGTAATTTACCTCCAAATGCGTATAGCATAGTAAATAGGAGAGGCCTACGTCCTGCAGTGGACTATCATAGGCTGATGCATGCATACAAGTAAGTAAGAGTCGACTAAGGGATTGAAGTGTCGCTGACCATTCTACAAGATTGATGATGGGCAGCAGCGTCATCATAGTGGACACATTACTGCGATCGTCAATCCGCTTGCCCAGCGTGGCGATTATGGGCATTTACCTCCTAATGCGTCTATACGCATAGTTAATAGGAGAGGCCTACTTCCAGCAGTGGACTATTATAGGCCGATGATGATGATGATGATGATCCTTAACTATATCGGACAAGAATCAAAACTCGCATATGCTGAAATAGCCATATTGCCACACAGTAAAAGTATGTCCAGATCGTTCAGAAGAAATGCCGAGATCGCCCACACTTGATGATTATGCAAATATATTCATCAGCGCAAACAGTGCAACACGAGTTGACGCATGTACCTAATAGGGCCGAGAAATCGTCATTAGGTCATTACGCCAAGTCAGTACCAGATTATATTTATTCATAAACGCATTTGTAATATCAATAATATTATTTTATATCTGTCTTAGTATAAAACTATGACTACTATTTTTAAGTCTTAGATAAAGATAAAACTTTCCCAATACATCGGTATTGGTAAATGTTTAGATTGTCTTCAGTTTCTGTTTTATGCGTATTATAAATGCATGTTTTTAGTTTTATTAATTATGAATAAAGGCATTAATATCTATCTTCATCACTAAGATATTTCAGAAATCCTATCTGAATCGCCTGGAAACAGAATCCGCAAAGACAGTTGTGAAAGGGCCCGGTGTCGGGTTCGGCGCTCGGATTCTCTAGCCGTACCATGAGTTGTCAAGTAAAGGTGCGTGCAGACCAAAAGAGCATTCGCTGTTCTATCCCCCTACTCTACGAAATTCGATCGTTACACGAAACGTGATTCGTTGATTTCGTAGAGTGGGGGATAAAACAGCGAATGCTATTTTGGTCTGCACGCACCTTAACGGTTACGTTAGGTAAGTTACGTTCCCACATACCAGGGTGGTATGTGCCTTTTGCCCGGAAAGCATTCTCCCCTGCGCTATTAAAAAAAAGATAAGTTACGTTTTACTCGATACCTACGTAAAGCAGTCCATCGCGCTGGCTCCAATACATCAGTGCGAGCGCGATAGATTGCTTAACGTATCGAGTAAAACCTAACATATTCGTTACTTGACAACTCATGCTACACTCAACCAATTGGAGCCCTAGGCCACTCAGGAATCAGGAACCATGTCAACGTAAAGTTACCAATCAAATTGAGAGACATTTGAAACTAGTTTTAATTTTGATATGGTTCTAGACTGGCCTAGGGTTCCATTCCAATTGTTGAGTGAGTGTACGGCTACTGTGCGTTCGGCAGCGTCGGCTTCGCACGCGCAGCGCAGCCGCAGAGAAACCGGCGCGTGCGCGGAATGCACACGCTCCGACGCGCGGCGCGGACGCAAGTTACATTCTACTGCGGACGAGTTTCATCGTCGCACCAGTATGTCGAGAGCTCACTTTATGGCAGCCATATACGAAGCGATTTACTCGCGCCAGTACTTGTATAAGTAAACTGTAAAGCTGAGATACTGTCAAGTTGGGTGCTACCGAATAAACTGGCCTACCGTAAAAATCGGAATTCGTAAATTTCGAGGATTTTTCTCTGTCACTCAAACGAAGGAAAAGGAAGCAAAGGAAAACGAATCTAATGAGTGAGAGAGACAATTGAGACAAATCCTCGAAATTTACGAATTTCGTTTTTCGCGAAAAGAGGAATGAAATGCCGCGGATGAGGTAGCTGTCAAATTAGGAACGTTCAAAATCCAAACCGTAGGGGGTATCAAAGTAGCTGTGAAGTCCTCTACTATTGGTGTGTTGGTTGGTAAGTTAGGTTGCTGTGTGTTGATGGATTCCATTTGAGCCACAAAATAGGATCTCCCATCTTCAGTTCTCGTAGGTTGCCCAACACTTGCTGCTTTGGAAACTCAGCTCGCTTGCGCTCGCGCAGCCAATCGTAATTAAATATAGCACATGATTTATTCACCTTATCTCTTCGTATTTAGGATTATCGATGCTCGGATAGCTGTTATTTGCTTACAATGTTGCTGTGTCAGTAACGAGTCATCTGGATTGGCGATTGGCGGCAAAAACTGAGGACATCCGTATCGGATCGACGATCTCGCGCACGCGCCGGAGTTGATGTACAGCCAGTTGCGTGTTCATCTTAGGCAGATGTTAGATTAAATATTAAATGATAAATAAATGTCATTGGGACAATCTTACACAAATCGACCTAATCCAACTCAATCGATGCTTCAGTGCTCGGCCCCTATAAAGTCAATTCTGACAGCTGTCACTGTCTTAGTCAGTTCAATACAACAATGTCACTTTTGGCACATAATGTATTAAAACGGCAGCTGTCAGGAACATGGGATTGACTTCATAGCTATAGCCTTTGAACAACTAACCACTGAACAAAATTGTGGTCATGACAGTCATAAGTTCAAAATCCGTAAATTTCGGGGATTCGCCTTTTGTCACTTTAATGGCGATTATGTGACATAGACAAATCCTCGAGATGCACGCGGTTAGAGGTAGTAGGCCTGTTTCGACATTTGTCACTATACTTAACCACGTTACACCTAAACCTAGACTAGCCAACTAAACCAAATGATCGGCCATCGACTCTTTGTATCCCTCAAGTGATCACTAATTCTCGCTGCAATAAGAACGATTGGTCAGTTAACTATAGTCGATGAGCAATCGTATCATTACGTCGAAGCCCGCGGCTTGATTGGACGCGCAATTGACACATCACTTAGCGCTCCACGCGCTGCCGTCGGCGCCCTTCGTACCAGGACTGATTGGTGATGTGGCTATCGATAACTATTGATATTGATGTCACATACAGATCATAGATTTTTTGGACGTTACATGCATTCTTAAAGATACAACGTTTTCAAACAGCGTAATGATTTTGGCACTTATAATCGCGCCGTAGATCAGCAATGCATGGGAGATTTTCTTGAATAATCTCGAATTACTTACTAACACGAGATTAAACGGTTACAAGTGTCAAAAATGTCTGGACATGAATGCCAAGTTACTGGGTTTAGGGTTAACATAATTGCGGTTACAACTTACATAATAGCATGAATATCAATATTGGTTGTTAAAACTAGATTTAAGAGCATGCAAGATTGTGTAAGTGGATCTTAAACTTTTATCAGAATCTACGATAAAAGAGACATTTTGAACTTGAATATACATACATATGCAAAGGTATGTAAAATCACTAATAAGGCCCGTTCAATTTGCCAAGGGGACACTATAAGATAGCGTTCGATCAATCATAAGAAGTTATATTTCATTTGAGATCGAAACATCTGAATTTAATCAATATATTACGCAACATCGTTTTATTATAATTAGTTTCTGCAAGTTAAATACGATGTGATCATTATCATCAAAGATTAGTATTAACAAATCTGCTCGTCTTGTGAGTTACTCGGACGAAGTTATAACTAAGTCGAGACTGAAACAGGTTTGTGAATGGCATTTTGTCGCGTGTTTTGATTGCTTCTACTCTGTAGTAGCGTTGTTCGTGTTAGGCTCGCTCGTAAAGTAAACTGGGTCGGGAGCCGAGACATGCATGGTTTAAGGCTATTGATTACATGGGCCGGTTGCATTATGAATGAACGACACGTGCCTGTAAATAACTATAGGTGTTTTAAACAGTAACAACAAAACGTCTATCTTTAATTAGGTACCGTCGGCCCTAGCATATCTTGTGTTTGATAGCAACGCGCGGCCACATGATGGCTACCATTTTTTCATTAAAAAAATTAGCCGCGTTACCATGATAAGGCCGCGAGTTGCTTTCAAACAGAAGATATGCTGCTGCGAGGTTTATATTCGTAACGTCACGATCTGCGTAACTTATCTTCTATCTTTCGCTCGCATCATCAATATACAGCCTGAATTCGAGCGGGATGCACGGAAAGCGGTTTAAAAAACAATTACGCGACGAACTCATGGCTAATTTACTGGCTTTGCTATACAGAAACACGGATGCAAATCGCTATTCTTCAGTGATGTGATACCAATGTGATACGGACTGATAAAAAAATTAATAGATAGACTACTCCAATCATTCTAGAAACCTTTTGTTTGAGAGGTCATTCTTGATACCTCGATTTTTTACCAACTAGTTGTCAATGGAGGTCAAAGTGTATTGTTTCAAATGAACCTGTTAAAAATATAACATGTTTCCATATGCGAGGCAACGGACACATCACACGAGCACAAACTTAGTGTAAATATTATGGTTTGCTTGATGTATGATTGTCTAAATTTAGAGCCTCAACTGATACATCTGTTCTGTCTGATGTAGGTATCTGTGTGCCCCGTGGTGACGGCAGTAAGTATACATTTGTCACCACCCCAAATCTTCCCGTGGGTGTCGTAAAAGTCAACTAAGAAATTGACGTGTCAATGAATATTCCTCTATAGAAGATAGATGATGGGTAGCAGCATCGTCATAGTGGAAATACTACTGCAGTTGCCAACCCGCTTGCCCAGCGTGGCGATTATGGGCATTTGTCTATACGCATGGGTAATAGGAGATACCTATTTCACTCCGCCGTCGGATATAGGTGAACTGAAATAGGCTGGTGATGTGTGTCGCTTTCACTCTGATGATGCCTGGGTTGTAGTGACAGAGGCAAACGCTCGATGGTCGAACGGTAGGTACAGTATCGATATCGAGATACGATGCAGATGCAGTCGGGCGTGACGCTTGACGGATATTTCTGACGCTGCAGTTTCTTGGCCTCAACCTTGACACTTGGACGCTACACTAGAAAACAAATCAGGTTGCTTTTACTGAACAGGGCGACGATGAAGTTGGCGACAAATCGAAGCCAGAATTAAGTTTATCTGATGTAATGTAAGGAAAGGACTGCTAACATGTATCTGATATATATATTTAATTCGGGGATGGAGATACAAGGCCCTTAGAATCTGCACAGTAAAGCTGCATGCAAACCAAACGAGCATTCGCTATTCTATCACCCACTCTACGAAATCAACCACAATTTTGTTTTTTTTATTACTCTTATAAACTTATTATACCTAATGCTCGTTTAGTCTGAATGCATCTTAAAAGATGAATAAGATACGAAAGAGCGCCAGTGCTCATTCAAAACAAAGTCGGTTTTTGAAAACTGTTAATAAAGTTAAGGCGTTTCAAACTCAAACTAGTATTTTTCATGACATCACAGTATGACTTAATGTACTTCGAATTAGCACATTTGACAGACCGCCATCGCCGGTAACCTCACCAAGACACAACTGTTGTCTATTGGTCCGGCTTTTCGCTCGAGGTCCTAAGGGTGCCTTTCCACCAAAGCTATGTTATGTGGATGCGTTTGATATCCAAGTCCAAGTTAAGCATCGTAGAAAATACGCCATAGATGTTCTATGTTCCGAGGCTGTGAAGAGTCAGTAGATGTGCCATAAGCTGCCATCGCGTTATTAACGCGAACTTACTTTCTATCCGGCTCGCTCGCACCAATACGCGAGTACGAGCGGGAGCGGGATGGAAAAAGTAAATCCGCGTTGACACAACGACAGCTCATGGTAAGCACAGAGGGCCAGTTTACAGGTACAGACCTCTTCAGTCACTATCAGATATATCCTAGCGACCAGGGTGCTCTATTGTCATGGAGTTAGAGTACATGTTCAGATATACATATTTGAACACCGTGGCAGCTCCGATATATCTGATTGCGACTGTTCAATAGTTTTTTACGGCAACCGATCTCGTACCTACATCCATACCTTAACGACAAATTAACTAAACGACTACCTGCCTGCAACTACGGCGGGTGTAACGTCATGCCCAAAACGTCAGGATAAAATTAAACGTAAGTTTACGCGATTAAGACCCGTTTGTCGTTAAAATATGACTGATAATCGTGAAAGTTTAAATCAATCTCAAACAGTCCGTGTCTGAGTAAATAGACCCATATTGTGCCAATCTGGCCTTCGCTCCTTCAATTTCAAGTCGGTGGTTCACATCTAAGCACTAAATAATTACAAAGCAATTTACTGGAATTATATTCCGCAAATAACGTCTAAGCTGCAATCTTCTTAGTTATAAAAACTGACCTTCATTCGCGGCCGACCGTACCATCGCCGTCACTGACCAATTGTACACTCTATGGGCTTTGCAATAAGGATTATATGTTCAGATAACTGTTGGCGCTTGCATGGTCGTTCACGGTGTTTATTGGTCGTTTCTAAACCTTATTGCAAAGGCTTAAGGTCCACTCGTGGTCTGTTAGTGCCATTATTCGGGGCTTTACTTGTCTTTAACTTGTAAATCCAAGATGTAATGCAGTCGCGGCGTAGGTGACGTAACTGGTTACATTCGAATTGCAAATTTTTAAGAATCAGAATTCCGAGGCTGTGATTGGTTGTTTTATAATTTATAATACGGCACATGGGCCTGACCTGAAACGCGCACGTGGTGATTTGGTTGTAAATGATTATTAAAATTGTAAACAAGCCAATATCATTTATCTTGATTTACTCGATCGGTTTAATTTACTCTTGAAAATACCGAGCGTGCAGTCATTTATGTATGCTCATTTATTAGGTTGATACAATACATGTAAATTTTTAACATGTGTTAAGTGGTGTCTATTGTCTAATTCTTTACCGTTAGTTTATATTGAAAACCATTTTACAGAGATATACCTTACTATATCTAGAATAAAATTTGCAGAATCAATCTGCTCTTTTTACATATCGCTATCATTAGCGAGATGTCTGGATACTTAGTTCTTTTGACACACTTCATAGCCTGGTGCGACGTTTCCGCATTCTTCACGGATATTCTAATACCATGTCGTCATTTGTAAGAATCTGTATTCCCTTAGGTAGGATCAACTGCGAGTTCGAAAACCGCTAATTGTCTATTTCTCATATAGATTTGTGAGTTCATTGTCACAGCCATGTACAGAAAGTTAACGTTTCCTAAACTTAATTTTCAATATGTTTATATATGGACAGACAGTTTCTCGCAGAGGCTACTTCACAAATAAGTATCAAAATGTTAGATTTCCTGGAAACTCTTAACTTAACTTTTGAACATGTTCGTGACACACCTGTCAAACTAAATACGAATGACCTAATTCGAGGATTTGTCTCTGTCACTGGTCCCGGTCAAGCGCTGTGTTTGGCCATTCCTTCAAGAAGGAGTCCAGTTCATCCCGCCATCGCCGGCGTGGTCTACCAGATGCTCGATTCGAGTTTTTGGGCTCCCGTGCAACATAGAACCATGTAATATTGGGGCAGTTGTAAGCAACTGTGTTCCGTGGGTATCAGCTGACGCAGGGCTCCGCGGGCGCGGCGCCGAGCCCGCGGCGCAGGCGCTCGAGCGCGGCTAACGCTGTCTCGATCTGCGCGAGAGTCGGGAGCTGGGCACAATTATTTGGCTTCAAATGCAAAAAACATCAGGTCTTTTTAACATCCTTTGGGTCTTCAAATTATTTGTCTCTTACTTCTCCCTGTTCTAAGAGTTGAAGCACACTTAACGGTCTGTTTCACAATCCCCGGATAAATATATAAACGATCACTATCCTTTATCCCAAGCATATAAAAGAAAATAAAGTTTGTATTTGTATTACATCTATATTTTATTCCGTTAGTTAAAGTTTTTACATCTTTCGCAAATCTTCACTCATTATTCTGATTTCTGAATTTTGGTTACCTTCAAAAAGGTTTTGCCTCGTGCAGGAACCACGTTAACTGCATCGTAAATCGATATACTTACTACCAATAAATGTCTGAAGTCTCAGCCTCGGCGAGCACCAAAACTCAAATGTTTTGTCCAGTCCTCTTAGGCTACAACAATGTTCTACCAATACAACATACACGATGAGAAATTTTATACACTTCATGATTAGGTATCTCATTAGGTACTCGGAATTTTCATGTGCACCGAATAGAAACTATCACATTGATCGCTTAATGGACAGGTGAGACGAAATAACCGCAGCAGTAATAGATCCCGCGCCGGCTCCCGCGCTCGCGCACACGTGCCTACCTCACCGCTCGGATCATCCGCCGTCGCCGATACTCGCCAGTTGACAAACAGACGTGCTTGTTGACAAACTAGAGCATTTCTCTCATAATATAATTGTTGGAGTTATAGTATGCGATGATAACGCTGTTGAAAGGATGGGAAGTGCTCGCAGGGGCGCTCAGCTCGGACCAACCTGTTGAAGATGGTACAAGCCTGCGGTTTTGGCTTATCTTAAAGTGTCCTCTTGTTTGTAGTTTTTTGGACAATGATTGTAAAACAGCTTGTTTTGTTGCAGACGAGCGAGAGGACGTACAGAAGAAAACATTCGCAAAATGGATCAACTCACAATTGGTCAAGGTAAGCGTACCTGATTGTCGAGACCTTCTTATCTTCACAAGACGCCTAAATGAGGGAATTTATAACGTTTCTTTTGTAATAAACTATGTGGACGAATGATTTAGTTTTACAAATCAGGACGTGACTTATACAGTTACGATATAATTTTAAACCGTACCTAGGAGCGCTATCCTTTCGGTAATTAAGTACATTAAGTAGATGGACTAGATAGCTTTATCATGTAGGCCTGTTAATTACGTATATTGTTACAGATTTTTCATGATACTTCAAGAATATTTAAGGAATTTTCTAAAAATCACGTCATACAAATGCCTCCACGAATGATGTCAGTAGCGATGACTTCTTCTATTCTTTTGTTATAGTATAGGCTTGGTCAAACGCGTTTTGAGAGCGCGACGTAAGCGAGGCGCGGTGAGAGGGAAGGCCTTTCCTCTCATCGCACCCGCTCACTTGAGTGACTGAGCCTTAATGAGCAGTTCTTAAAAAATTGTACATTGGGATCAGGTCTTCAAAATTGATAAAAATTGGTTTGCTGGTCAACCAATGATGAGCATGATCCACCCACCACATTTTGTAAAATATCCCTGATTTATCCTGGTTAAGTTACGGAATTTCCCTTATTTGTTACCAGATTACTACACATTTTTGGTAACAAAAAAGAACGTTTCGTACAAACATTTTGGGATATTTTAGGAAATGTGCTGGATTTTGCTCACCCTACCAACTTTTATCTAAATCGAAGACGTGATCCAAATGCGCAACCTTCTTAAGAATTGCTCGAATGCGATGATGATGATGTTGCAGAACGGCAAGCCGCTGGTGGCGGACTTGTTCGCGGACTTGCGCGACGGCGAGGTGCTGCTGTCGCTGCTCGAGATACTCACCGCGCAGCAATATGTGAGTACACGCCGCCCTTACACTTTCAAATGGTTCAGTTACATCATCAGCCTATGATAGTCCACTGCTAGACGTAGGCCTCTCCAATTAACTATGTGAATAAACACATTAGGAGGTAAATGGTCATAAATGGCACGCTGGGCAAGCGGATTGGCGATCGCAGTAATATGTCCACTATGATGACGCTGCTGCTCATCATCAATCTTTTATCAAATGATGGTCAGTGACACTTCAATCCTTTAGTCGTCTCTTACGACACCCGCATGGAGGAGTTGGGGTGGTGACAAATGTATTCTTACTACCGTCACCACACGGCTGATTAAGTTGATGCTGGGAAATTGAGGTGTTATTCCTAAACCTTTATTTTAGTATTCCGTGATGATGATGATCACCTACGTAAGTGACCGATGGTGGGGTGTATACTCGTATTTGTATAAGATGACGTGTTGGCGTGTTATTAGCTGGACCGACGAGATTTGTTTGAACCTTGACATCACGCTTGTTATTTTTCACAAACACGGGTGCTTGACATTGCCAACCTAATATTATATGTACTTGAAAAACTAGACTACAGACTTGAAGACTGAGTAGCCTATTGGCATCAGTCACATCTTCAGTCCCTCTAGCACGAGTGTTAGACTGGTTCGATTCCCGCCGTGGTCTCCGACTGACATTGTTTAACGAAAAAAACCAAACCTGTAAAATTTATCTCTGAAATAAATGACATATTTGTGTGACATAAGGAATGACAGATTCCTTTTGACATAAGACCTAAATTGAATACCTATGCAAATTATTGTGGAACTGATCTTTAGCGTAACAATGTGGCAAAAACTAAGAAGAAAGTATAAAACCTTATGTAATGGATAGCTGTTCAGGATTAAAATGAATGTCATCCTTATTACCAGAAACGCGAGCGCGGGCGCATGCGCGTGCACCACGTGAACAACGTGAGCACGGCGCTGCGCGCGCTCAGCGACGCCGGCGTGCGACTCGTCAACATCTCCGCCACCGACGTGGTGGACGGCAATCCTAAGCTCATCCTCGGTAATGATGGTCACACTGACAGGGCGCATGCGCTGCACCACGTGACAACGTGAGCTCAGCGACGGCTCGTCAACATCTCAGCCGCCGACGTGGTGGACGGCAACCCTATCATCCTCGGTAATGATGGTCACACTGACAGGGCGCATGCGCTGCACCACGTGACAACGTGAGCTCAGCGACGGCTCGTCAACATCGCGGCCACCGACGTGGTGGACGGCAACCCTATCATCCTCGGTAATGATGGTCACACTGACAGGCCGCATGCGCTGCACCACGTGACAACGTGAGCTCAGCGACGGCTCGTCAACATCTCGGCCGCCGACGTGGTGGACGGCAACCCCAAGCTTATCCTCGGTAATGATGGTCACACTGACAGGCATGCGCTGCACCACGTGACAACGTGAGCTCAGCGACGGCTCGTCAACATCGCGGCCACCGACGTGGTGGACGGCAACCCTAAGCTCATCCTCGGTAATGATGGTCACACTGACAGGCATGCGCTGCACCACGTGACAACGTGAGCTCAGCGACGGCTCGCCAACATCGCGGCCACCGACGTGGTGGACGGCAACCCTATCATCCTCGGTAATGATGGTCACACTGACAGGCATGCGCTGCACCACGTGACAACGTGAGCTCAGCGACGGCTCGTCAACATCGCGGCCACCGACGTGGTGGACGGCAACCCTAAGCTCATCCTCGGTAATGATGGTCACACTGACAGGGCGCATGCGCTGCACCACGTGACAACGTGAGCTCAGCGACGGCTCGTCAACATCGCGGCCACCGACGTGGTGGACGGCAACCCCAAGCTTATCCTCGGTAATGATGGCGATACCGCGAGTTTCGAGGATTGTTTCCGACACTTGCCCAAGGAAGCCTACGTGGGACTGACAGACAACTCTTCCAAATTTGCGGATTCCGAAGTTCGCCGTTATAGGCTAGAGTGCTGATGCGACGACGGAAGTTTTTCCAGAAGGATTTCAAAAACTTATTTCATTGTATTTTACCTTCCTTTCCTTTATTTCTCAAAAGCTTGTTACTTGGACCTAATATAAGTGGAAGTCCTTATGTTTTTGACACCATTAAAAGTTACAAGTTAAAAGATTTTGAGAAACGGGCCCCAGCAATCTTCAGATTTCTAGATTTATTTTATTTTGTCAAATATATTTAAGAATGTATTATCTACAAATGGTTTTACAGAGGCTACTCCACTAAACCGTCCTTCTGATCCAGGACATAGTTGGTTTTCCGAATTACTAACAATTACAGTTCTGTAGGCCTACCGTTAAAACTGAAAATATTTCGAGTATCTCTGCATGGTACTCCAACAAAAACAACAAGTGTTTTTTAATTCTTTGTATTCATTGTGCATTGTGTGAGTTTGTCTATCTAATCTTTCGGTTCTCCACTCAATCTCTCAAAGGTTAGCTGGAAGAGATCCCTTATAGGGATAAGTTCGCCTTTGTACCTAAATTTCTGTGTAACTGTTCTTGTAACATATTCTGTGTACAATAAAGTGATTTACTACTACTACTAAAAGCGATAGAGAGAGAGAGTATCTAAGAGACAAATGCTCGAAGTTTTTCGATATTTGCATTAGGCCTCTTACTACCAAATCGTCAACTTGCCTTAAAAGCTGTTACATAGTGAGTTCACGCTGCAGGTCTTGTGTGGAGCATCATCCTGCACTGG
Source organism: Thaumatotibia leucotreta (assembly GCA_025490895.1). NCBI lineage: Eukaryota > Metazoa > Arthropoda > Insecta > Lepidoptera > Tortricidae > Thaumatotibia > Thaumatotibia leucotreta. The sequence continues at coordinate 19,363 of JALPQI010021141.1, forward strand.
CAGGTGCACTACCACTTGAAGGAGCTGATGTCGGAGCTGCATCACACCAGCCTGGAGCGCACGCTGCTGGCCTGGTGTCGAGCGCACACTCAGGTATTTTTTTTAACTCCTAAGATGTGGCCGAAAGAAAGTGTTATAACATTTATGTGCGAAAAACTTTTAAATATAAATTGCACACTCAGGTAATTTTTGTTAACTCCTAAGATGTGGCCGAAAGAAAGTGTTATAACATTTATGTGTGAAAAACTTTTAAATATAAATTGCACACTCAGGTATATTTTTGTTAACTCCTAAGATCTAGCCGAAAGAAAGTGTTATAACATTTATGTTTGAAAAACTGTTTTTAAATTTAAATTGTGTCGAAAATGTTCTTAGTTATTAATGGAAGCAACCGCAGTCGTCTCCAAAGTATTGCTTGAAGTTCAAACAGAAAGTGGTTTCAAGATTCTTAAGATCTTGTTTGAGTATAGTTTTCTGAACCTCTTATAGAGTTGTGGGGTGCTCTTTGAACTGTCCGGGATTTGACAAGTTACATGATGCAGGGCTACGAAGGCGTGGACGTGACGAACTTCACATCCTCTTGGGCGGATGGGCTGGCGCTGAACGCCCTGCTG